>JAFFZH010012654.1:0-16111 GCA_018420115.1 Euura saliciscinereae
AAAGAATTTTGTCCTAAAAATTGAATATCGTATTTCTCGTGAACGGTAAGTCCTATTTGGCTGAAACTTGGTGAATATGCCAGTCTTGGTTCACAGAATGCGAGGAAAAAAATTGAGGTAAATCGATTTTGTTGGGCCCAAACATTCGTTGATAATTGGTGAAATTGCCCATATATTTCGTACACAGGTATTAAAGATTAAATTACCTGTTGTGATAATGAAATACCACTGAACATTGAATGTCTAAGCTGTCAATTTATTAATGTACATAACACATTTACAACTACGCATGAACAATATACATAGTATGCAATAGCTTGAAGTATAAGTCTAGACACGGGAATGGAACGAGATGTTCAAGCATACGACGCAGGCAGTTGCCGAATGTATTTCAAGTTCGAGTCTAATGACTAGATCGATACCTTCATCGGATTGCTAAATAAACATGTTGAGAGATAGATTGAACTCGACTAGATGTTATAGACAGCTCTATTCAGAATTATCGAGTAACCAAAGAACCACAATATCGTACTTTTATTTATTTATTAACGGCTAGGACTGTCATTGACACTATGAATACATCGTGTTGTAATATTATCCAAGACAGCGAAATGAAATAACTTATTTACCACTATAATGTTTTATCAACCGGTGGAACCAAGTTCTCTATTTAATCTAAGAACCGCCACCATATTTAACTTTCAAAACTTATTAACAAATTTTAAACAATGAGTAAGGAAACCACGAAGATGACACCGCGATGCCTCTTTGAATTTTGTCTCACAGAATGAAAATATCCGTGCGTTATTTACTTTGCTGCTTCAAATTTTACGTGTAATTATATCACGAAAAATGAAACTATACAGTAGATCACTGCCATAGATTAAACGTATCATCTAATATTTAATTCGAACATATTTCACACTGGTGTTTTAGGACAATATATTCAAAATATTGAACACCATCCTTACGAAACGACCAATTTCATCTCTGAATGATATTTATTTACATTGTACAAAATACTGAAGTAAATGTCTTTACTCTGAGGCAGTAACAGTAATAGTTTTACCCTTGGGGTCATCAAAGCGATCCATGGTACGAATGTCCATGACCATGGTTATTCCCCAAATGAATATCAGAGCCAAAAGTGCTGTGGTGAAAATACCAGACCAGATTGGAATGGTGGTAAAACCAACGCAATCGTAACCATCGCTGAATTTGAGGGTATCGTTGATGGAAGACTGACGCGGGTCAATTTGTACTTGGATACCAGTGAAATTCACGTATGTCGTATTGTAGTGAAAGACAGCGTCCCTTGCGCAGTGATAGGAGAAATTGAAGGGGAAGAAAATCGTTTTGTTCGTCGTCAATGTCGTTACGACATCGTTTACCACGTAGTCAACGTTGTTCAAATACCAATACTTCGTTGCTGTTGCGGTAAAGTTTAGTCGCAGAGTCAGCGCCGTATTGTTGGTGAAAGTCAGGTCAAATCTGACGCTGTCCGTTCCATTACTTTCCGTCGCCGCATTCGTTGGCTGACCGAGAAGAGCAAAGGAATCATTGGCTGTGGCCTAAAATGATAAATAAACAAGTTTCGTCTTATTCATACATCGTCGAACTTTGTCATCAATGAAACGGGAGGCAGCAGGCTCGTCATTCTTATAAGACTAAAAGTTGGGAAACGCGACGTGGTTTGTTACCTTTGCGTAAATGCCTTCTCTAACAAAGAGCAGTACTCTGTCACTCTGCGTAACAACTTCATCCGCATGTGCTCTGGGCGTGACGGCAGCTCTACGAGTTCTTTCGGAGCGACTATAGCTGCAGGAGGCTCCAGTGATGATAAAGACTACGTCCGCACTGGATCCTTTCAGAGTTTTGATCATCTCGCTTAGAGTATTGAAATCTGTGAACTCAATGATGATCATCTGACCGTCAGAAATTGATTCCGGTTTTTCATTCTTGGAAATGTTGTAAAAGTCGAGATTCTCCAACGCTGTTAGCGGGGAGTCGACCGCTGGCAGATAGACCAGGTCGTTGGTAATTTTCAACTTTTGCTTGCTCAGGTCTTCGACGCAGAGGGTTTTCCTGCTGAATACTGCGATCGGGCATCGGGACCCGCCCACTTTGTCCAACAATATATCGATGAATTCGGTTCCGCTCATTTTCTGCAAGGCGTTGATCGTGGGCTCCGTGTCACTTTGATGCCCGTTTAATATCAACGCGGGGACATAGTTGGCGGACACAATCACTGATATTTCGCAGAAAATAGCTACGAGCCCGAAGGCAGACATTAAACGCGACCCCGACATCTCTTTGCACTGGCACTGGATGTAGTGGCTACGGAAAGTAGCAGAAGGCAAAACCGCCTGACGCTGTCATATGACGAGTCACGTGAGACGCTGCTAGCGCATCCGCCGTTCGAATTCCCCAGAATCCCTACCTCTGGCGGGAGTTTTGAAAAGGGCGTTCGATCATGTTCCGATAATTTTGTTCGCAATACATATTCGGCCAACGGGTTGATATATTTACTCGAAGGAATCTTACGTGAGTCATTATTCGTGTCATCGTCAGTGAAAAAGCAAGCCTGTAACTTCTTGCTGAATATTTTCAGTAAAAAAATGGAAATACTTTTTCTGTTACTTCGTTACAGTCAAAATTCACCATGCAGCCGACAAATTGTTCAGGTGTTTTTCAAAGATACGTGGGGTTTTCGAGAAAAATCGATGAAATCCACATTTGTAGTTTCTATCGATATCCCATTTTAGTCATTTTTTTCTGCAAAGCGCGTGTAATAATGTTTTTTCGTCTAACTGAGAACATCGTTTTACCAAGTCGATCTACCATGTATAGTTTTCGTCCAAAATAATCGTATAGCGGCAGGTAATTGTGATAATATTATAATATAAGTTACTCGCTCTCGGCGGGCGCTATTCGTTTAATCTAATAACAAAATTTTAATGGTACAGATTTGACGGAATGATAGTATTTCACTATTTCCAGTATCTCCAATAACGCAGCTCCAGTCGACAAATCGAAGCGTTTTGAAATCAATTGTAATACGCTGATGTATTTTATAATTCGAGTCCCACTAAGAGAAATCATTTGATTGTTTATACACTCGTCCACAGTTTCCATTCTGCAATTGAATTGAATCTGGCTATATCAGAGAAAATCAAGGTGAATCATTGATTTCCTAACGTATTAGATGGCGGTGTCCATCAATTATATTTGTACGATTTTTCAGAACATAAATTATTTTTGATATCAATGAATACGCCTGATGATATACTACCAGCGAATCATATATACCTCCAAGTTATCCAGCATACGGCGCTAACTTGCGGGTAATGACGGCGGCTGTTCTACCAACCACTTTTGCCTCAATGAGCGGAGATGTGGATACATCATATGGGGGATTCTACGCCAAATCGACCGAAAAAACGAGATTTTTTCCCTGACCCCTTTCGATCTGCTTGTCCTTTTGCACAGTCAAACTACATGTTGAAAGGATGAACTGTGATTTTTTTCAGATTTTTTTTACTCATCATTCCATTACGAAAAATCATCGAATAAATTGATTTTCATTTTTTTGTTCGTACCTGCATAGCTCAAAAGGTGAACGATGTATAGGAAAAATTCCAATACGAAAATTTTTGGGTTTTTGTGAACGTGCACTATTGGAAAAATTTAACTAGAAAAAATGTCCCAGCAGGTCCACTCTACATTTGTGTTATATTTACACATTTATTTGTCGATATAACACAAATGGATGTCATTTTAACGTCAAATGTGTTGTTTTGACATTTTTTTTATTTACTTGAACAGTAAAAAGTGTCAAAATTAACATAAAATTTTGAGTGGACCCGCTCTGACATTTTATTTCTAACCGTGTGTCGAGAGTTTTTTCATCAGATTTTTAATACTCCGTTCAAGTGTAGTTGTTCGGCTCGCTACTCGGCAAGCCAAGGCTCGCCGAGTCCTCTTCTCTCACTCGTGCAGCAAACTACACGCTCGGGAGCGAAAATGTCCTTTGCTCCCTTGGTGCACAATATACTATTTCGCAATGGAATGCTTATCCTTTTGATGATTTCACACAAGCATTCTGTAATGTTGTGAACGACTGAATAAAATGTTGGGTAGAAAGTGATCACCCCTAGTTAATTCCAGTACGAACAAGCGCAACATTTTTCGTATGTTTTTCTTTTTTGCTCTAAATTTGTACCATGAAGTTTTTTTTTTGTGAAAGTTTCCAGATACCACGTTTCTAGTCAAACTACGCTGCAAACAATCTTACCTCACACTTTGGTTTAGCCTCACCCTACAAATTGTTGGTCCTACAATTTCCCTTTATGCGGGAATTTCAGTAACCAAATTTTTTTGCGGGTAACTTGCCCTTACGCCGACTTTGTCCCACTTTCCCCTACAACTATAAGCAAAATTGTTAGCCTGAGAGATCATCGTTTGCGCAAGGATTCATGAACATCGTTTTAATTGGGATTTTGCACATATTTTTTTAATTTCACATATGAGTAGTTTGCAAAAAAAAAATTAGGTCATATTTTTTCTTTTCTCAATTGAAACAAAACTGAAGGAAATACAACGGATCGAAAATTACTACGTTGTGACGTCACCCATGCTGAGGTATATCTATATATATATAGCAAAAACGCCGGAATTCAATTTTCTGTAACTTTTGTGATTATCATCTTTAACGAAAAAGAAAAAACACGACCTCTTTATGTCGAGCTACTCTCCGGTATACGCATATGAAAATCGAAAAAAAATTTGGATGCAATATATCCCAATTATATTTGTTCAAATTTCAGCCTCCTCCATTCTAAGTATGATTTGTGTGCTCACTATTCATCAAGATTCCGACTCGGCTTCGACTGTCGAAAAATACATACACTGTGTGGCGTACAAACATAGCAATATATTTTTGTTACAATTTGGAGAATCGTTTTATCTTCCATGTAGCGCCAGTGTTTGTTAATTAAAGGATATCGAAAACAATGAAATATATCCTGTACATCAATCTGACAAAATTCACACTTTGAACAGTTACAACAATACTTGAATGTAGCATAAATGTAGAGTATTCCTTAACCCAAGTGTTAATCAACATGATCGATTGCTTTGCATGGGCGTAGCCAGCCTTTTTTTCTGGGGGGGGGGGGGGGGGGGGGGAGGGGGGGGGGGGTGACAATGACAAATTTTTTTGTTCACAATGATGTTTTTTTTTATTGAAATTCACGAAATACTCAATAATTATGTAACAAATTATGTTGAGTAAAAACAATTATGTTGGGTCGTTCTATTTTCTGGTGGGGGCACCGGACTTTCTGGGGGGGGGGGGGGGCGTGCCCACCCCTGCCCCCTCCTGGCTACGCCCATGTTGCTTTGGATGTTGGGAGGGTGTATGGGAACTCACGAGCTTTTTAGCAATTTAACGTACTGTGTATCGTGGTAGACCTGCGGTATGGTACACACAGAGGCTCAATTAGAAAGCCTGATTAAAATTTGAACGCGTTGATTGATGCAACACAGTTTTTTTTTGTGGGAACTAAAAATAGGAGCCTACATTATCGCGTATTCGGAAATCCTATCATGGTAATCAATAGTTGCGTATGCACGGATTTTTTTCTCATCCCCTAGCATTTAATCTTTCCATTCAATATTTTACATATGGCGTTTTCGTTTTTGTTGATAGTATGTATACCGTTTGGAATTTTCTCACGGCCTGTCCATTGACACTCTGCACCTTTCAATCTTTTAAACAGTACACACCATGTTACTCCGAGCGGCAATTTTTTTATATGACATTTATCGGATGATTTCTATAATAAATATATTTTTACTAAAAACTGCAATGAATGTATAATGAACGTAATCTTACGCCGTTTAATAAACTCTCGAACTATCCAAGGAGTTACAAGGAGAAGTTCTCATAGCACGTTTTGTCTCTGCAAAAAGGATGATCCGAAACTCAGGGGAACCGGTAAGTTGCTTCATCTCGTAACAACCCTATTATTAATTTTTCGTCAATAAAGGCAGCAGTTCCCATAAGGCTGAACTTTCATGGTAGGAAATAACTGTGGCAGAAAAAATTCGGCACCAATCCAGCCTCTGATAAACCACGTGATAAATATGTGCGCTTGATGAACCAATCAAGCAGCATTTTGTTACCTGCTGACGCAGCAATCTTGTGCCATGAAAATCCACTCTCAGACTTTCTTCCTAATGAAAACCAAATGTCTTCTAGAATATTAATAGAGTGAAGAATATAAAAAATAAATATTTGTTAAAAGATGTGGAAATTTCATCGAAAATATTTGTCGTAGTAATCTAGTAATTCCATTGAACTCTCTGAGGGCCTCCGGGGTGTCCAGCCACCTGGTACTACATGTTAAATGATCAATTGATATAATTCTTCCCCAAAAAACGTATAGATCACTCTGTTGAAGTTTTCACCATTCCGTAGTTGGTGAAAGAAAAAGAAAAGTATTTGCATGCGAGCTCTGGTTCGTTGAGTCAATATATTTGCGCCTCGGAAACTATCCGAAAAGTTTCTTCAAAACTCTAGATTCCAGACTTGGACTGACATATACCTCTATCGTTCTAAGTTCTAAGAACTGTATAGCTGAAGAATGCGGCAAGAATAAAAAGTCATGTATATGCGGTTCAAAGAACTTCGAATGCAGTATAGCGTGCTGAATTAAAAAGCATATTACCTTCGTCAGGCTTTGCAGGAGACAGATACGACAGACTGCAGTTGCATGGAGTTGTACAGTAGAAACAAGTATCATCCAACAGCGAGGTCTTCGACCGTCCGTAGTCATCAGAGTCATCCGCGCATCAATTCCTGCGCACGATGCCGCAAGAGAAAACCAGGCAACCCTAAGAATCTACAGCATTGTCCCTCCTGTCTTTGCCCACCCGATGTCGTCAGATCTTCTTCGGGCACGTTGAGGTCAATAGTCACAATATGTCATTTTATCCTCAGCTAGTCCGAGCATCGTGAACTTACTTTTGAATCAACAGGGGTGCGGAAAATATGGAAGAAGTCTTGGCAAGGTTCGAAGAAATTACTACACATGACGTACGAGAACCTGGACCAGCCCAGTTGTCGAACGTGAGGCCGACAGCAGCTCATGGTAGAAATGCGTCGATCAGAAGCCACCCGAAGAAGTCGAGTAGCTTGAATCGGCAACGTGGAAAAAGTGAACATGATCAGATGCTGAATGCTCTTTATCATGACTTGATGAGCTCAGGTTTGGCTCCTGATGCAACAGAGGGCTGCAGCAAATACCAAGCACCGATCAAGAGCGTTCGTAAAAAGCCTAATCCTCCAGCACCAGCAGGTGACCAGCAGACTGCAGATGTTGACAGCGACGCTGTGCTGAGGTATTTCCGTGACTACAAGAATCCGAAGGATCTGGAACCGAATATTTTGACGCAAAAACAGGAAAACGCTCGAGGTGAAGATCGCGGTGGTACATCGAGGCTACAGAATGACGATGAAGAAGATCAGCGCCGCATACATTCCGAGAGGGATAAGCGAGAGCTGAATGAACTAGGTCAAGAGGTTCGTGAGTTTCAGATGAAAAAGGGTAGGGATAAATGCGATGGGGATGAACAGTGGAAAGAACGTCAAAAGAAACGTCTGAGTGACGACGGTGATCAGATGAAACGGAAAGTCAGTTTCCTGCCGAGCAAACTTCCGATACCAATGTACGGTAATCAAAGTAGCACTAGGAGCAGAAGCCCTGCCGGAGATCACATTGACAAGTGTAATTCAATCGGCAACGTTGAGACCCGAATCGGTCGTCAGTCGTCGAATCCTGACAACAATGGCGACGACGAGGACTATCGTAGTGATCAGCATCACTTCGACTACTCCAAGGAATCCAGAGACTCCGTAGCCGAGGATTTGAAGGACATCCCATACTGCGATGTTCCCTACAGATCTCTGTCAGCGAAAACCTCACACACGAACAAAACGGATGAACAGAGCGCGACTGGGGTCCCGGAAATTAACGTGGCCCAAGATCAATGTGGTCAACTACCCACCGAAGCCTCTTCTAAGAAATACGCGTACGGTGGTGCGGGCGATTTGGACTTACACGCTAGCAAGAGTTACATCGTTGACCTTATTGACAGAGCCTTGAGCAGAGAACTCGGCACAGTCCCAGAGGAACGAAAGGTACAGCGAGACGCCGCCTATCCGACCATCAGCCACTTGACACACCTTTGCCTCAGCTATTCGACACCTAATTCCCTACGATCCAGCATCGCCTGGACCAACTTTGATTACGGTAACATAGCGGTACGCGCGCATCCTCTTGTGTAGACTCTATTTCCGTCGAATAGCTGAGGTAGCTCGATTCCGATTGGGTCGGATGGGTGAGATTGTACTGTAGATTATTCAGGACCCCCCTACATTATAGAATCTATACGTGGTATGTGCAATTTTCTCGTTTCGTTTTTCTCAGGAAGAGACAGTCGCGCATCCTAGTCGATCGCAGAAAGAAATTTGTGTCGAAATAGCCCGAGCTCTGCGTGGCGATTGCTGCCTGACGTACGGAAGTAACTGCACTGGACAGAAAGGAGCCCCCGATTATCTCAGGCATCTGAAGGTATTGCGGTGGGACTACCTCAATCACATTCAAGATGAACTGAAGAAACTGCAAGACCTTGAGCGAATCCTAGACACGTACTCCCCGAGACAATCACTGTCGGTTCTGCAGTCCCAAGCCTTCTCTTCGGAACAAAAGACAAACCACCAGACCATTCTATGACTTTTGTATTCCATTTCATTTTTGAATGTTTTTTTCTCTAACCGGCCCATCATCATTATACTCGCACATCTTGATGCGAAATTATACTATGCATGCACGTGTGTAGGTGTACGCATGAGCTCCCTCATTACAAGGGAGGAAATAAACTAGACGAGAGTATTCATCGTCTTTTAGAGTTGAAATTTTCTGTGAAATGATTTACTGATATTACACGGCATCCGAAATTTAAAAAAAAAAAAAAAACTAACTGAGGATCTCCCTTCGTAAAAATTGTGGGAAAAAACCGACGGGAAATCTGCGGAATTCGTAATCACTTTCACCCGGTCCTGACCTTTATTATGAACAACTTCAAGGGGACCTACACTAAGGTATTGCAGTCACTCTTTATTTATTTTGTTTCCAGCTAGTTGGATGAGCTATTCGGAATTTTGCAAATCTGACCTCAGATTCTCGATCAGCGGTTCAAAAAATCTATGGGTATCAATTTTCGTCAAAATCGAATACGCCAAATTGGAATTTTGCAAAACTGACTTCAGATTCATGATCCGTGGCCCAAAAAACCATACGATGGTCGATGATACCAAATTTCATTCTAATTCGTCACCCAGACGTCAAACACAAAATACGTAGTTGGAGGTGATTCTGTGGACCTCAAAATGTGGAGGTCCAGTGAAAACTCAACTTTTTATTTTCGGGGTCATTACAATTCATTTCTAAATCTCGATCCAAATGTCGCTAACAGAAATTCTTAATCATAATTTACAGAGTATATTTCAGAATACGATATTTTATTTTTTGTGTTTACGAAGATCTGCACATTTGTATATTTATAGTCGCACACCTATTTTGAGTGTAGGTTGTAATTTCGTAAACATATATTTGTGCCAAAGCTTCTTCTTGAAACAAGCATCGAAGTTGAAAACCTTTCAGCTCGAAAGGAGATAGTACAAGAAAGAGGCAAAACAAAAACTTGTAGCATCGTTGCATCCCGTAGGAAAAAGCCTTTGGCCACAGCCGTTGCTACATCCAATATTTTCAGAGTGCCGATACGAGGCACCGTAGGTGTGTAAAGTAGTCCGAGCAAAATACCAGCTGGACCACTGCAAGGGTAGTTCCTGGCTTCTGCCTTTCTGGGGATGTTCAGTTGGCGCGTGACTGCCGCCGTGAGAGGACGTCGCGGTTACCAAATCGATTATTTCCCCATCTGAGAGTATTTCGTACAAGTCTACAGTGTTCATTTTATTAAAAGGAAGATCATCACACTATACATAAAACTCGAGTCAAGTTCAAGTGAGGGTGTAGTTTACTTCAACTAGTTGAAATTTCTTTAGTCTTATCATCTTTTTTTTTGTTAATCTACTAACGTTTGAAAACCTTTACATAGTCTACTTCAGGGAGAAAAAATCATTTCCAGGATTATTTCTAAGCTTGGCACGTATGAGAGTGTGAGTTTTGGAAATGTATGCTACATCAACAAAATCTATTGACACGAATGAGTAACTTTATGGCATAATTCATCCCATCCGAAAATAACATTTCATCCCTTGTTTGCCTCCGGGATATTTCCGAGTCTAAAAATCAAGTGTTAGGAGTAGCTCGGTGTGGTCGGAATTTATTGGCAATATAGATTGAATCACATTCCTACGGCATGCCAATACTATTATACCACTGTAATGCTTAGTGTTCAGGAAATTCGAGGTACCACAAATACCGCGGATATCCACGCTAAATCATTGTCACCGTCATACAAACAGCCACTGTGCTATAACACGGTTAAAGGGAGAGAAGGCGTGAGGCAGGAAACCCTAAATTTGCGGGAGTAGACTACAATGGGGGTCTAAACGGCTATACATTTCGAGAATGTCTTTCGCACGACTCTTTTTCAATTTAATCTGTAATTATCATAGCCTAACATTAGTTTATCCAGACTCTGACAAGGGGACCAGTACAGCGTGATTCAACAAATTCTACATACTCCAAAAATAATTCATATCTTACCCAAAGTTCATTTCACATCGAAAAATTGACCTTGTGAAAAAAAAATCACTTGTCATAAGGATTTTGTCTCTCGACGTCTCATTTTCTTTGGAGAGCAATTATTCATTATGTGAATGAGGGAAACTGATTTTAAAAAATCCTGTGACCAGATGAGTTATGGTCGGTCATCGAAATTTAGCGACAATTTAGTCACTCTTTCGTTGATAACTTGATCCATAAATTTTGCTTTTCAATTTTCCTCGTTCACACGATGATGATGAATGATTTTTGGAGTATGGTGAATTTGTTGAATCACGCTGTACTGCAGGTCCCCTGAATAGAATATATTAGTTCATTTGCTTTTAATTAAGTTTTGAACGGTGGTAGTTCCTGGTTAGCGCGGTTCGCTGGTAAGCAGAAGCGACGTGATGCTGCATCTACACGACCGCTTGTTCAACTTGGGGTTTTCATTGTTCGACAAACGGCTACATGAAAGTTATTCGACGAGTTCGTTGTATGCATACCTATATGAGTTGCTCCGTAATAATGGGTTCATATAATCCTCGAGGGGATCAGAGGTGCCACATGCAACCGCGACTCGCAACAAGTCGACATTAATATCATGATACCTATGTCTTTTCACGCACAGTCTATCTACTGCAGTGGGATCTCGTGCGACTGGAACTTTTTTTTTTAATTTGTTCACAAAAATGCTGCTTTGCTACACTTCACTATACGAACGATAGATAAGACCGCCACTCGACTTGTGTGAATCTACCTTTGCATTAACCATTCACCGGCTTTTGTAGCCATGCATGCTCAGCACTGGGTCGAGATACTGCTCTCGAAAGCTCTGAAGGTATGTCTAATTACTACACTATAGTGGTGTTATTCGGTCGGATTTTCAAAGCCATACTGGTCCTTTTCAATTAGAATCTATATCCATCCGCTGTTGTCACCATTTCCGCGAATCACTTTCCCTCTATTTCACTGCATATGTCTGTGTGACAGGACCTTACCGGTTGATGAAAAAATATTTTTTACGGCACAGGCATAAAAAAGTCACTTTTTGACGCCTGTTTTCGTTCCGGTAAGTGGCACTTTATACCGCTAAGTTCAAAGTTGTGGTATAAAGTCTTTATTCCAAAGTGACTATTAATGCCTTTTTCTCACACCCGGTCGCAAAATGCCACTTTTCATACCTCTTGAGTGGGCGGAAAGCAGATCTTTTCGCCCTCGAGTGGAAACGTCTTTTTCCGCCCACTAGAAGCGGGCGAAAGAGACTTTTCCTGCCCTAGGGCGCAAAATCCTGTTTTCCGCCCGCTCACTCGGTCTGAAAAGAGGCATTTCTGCAGACCAGGTGATGAGAAAAACATCGTGTGCATCATGGGCGCAAAGCTATTATGCGAGTCTGCTTTTACAGCAACTCGCCTTCGGCTCGTGCCGCAAATTGCATACTCGTAAGATAGCTTTTTGCGCCCTTGATAAACAAATAACTATTCCGTAAAAAATATTGTATGGGGCGCGCGCAGAAAGTAACTGTTCAGCAAGGTTATGTTTTTAGGATTAAGGTTAGTTTTTAGTACTCGCCGTTGCTTTACAAGGCTCCCCTTCGGCTCGCCGGGTAAAACCAACGGCTCGTACGAAAAACATAACCTTGCCGAATAAACAGTTACTTTCTGCGCATCCCACATAATAGTATATTGTGCATCAAGTGCGGGAAGTTGGCGATTCCGGACGAGTGTGTGGTATGCCGAACGAGCCGAAGGCGAGTGTCGGCATTCACACGAGTTAGGAATCGCCAGCCCGCACGAGATCCACATCCTGTTTTTTGTATAAAACCTGATATAGAAAGTCTGACTTCGCGGACTGTGGAGAATGTGCGAGATAGCTGATCCTCTTACCAACCGAGGAGCGTGCCGGAATGTGGACATTCCGGCACGGCTCTCGGCCGGTAAGGGAATCAGCCATTTCGCGCACCCTCTACAGTGCGCGGGGTCGAACTTCCCATGCAGGTGTTACGAAAATATCTATTCCGACTAACTTGCGGGAAACTTCTATCGTTACAAGCTTCTAAAAATTGGTGAACATCTTAGCGGAAAGGCATAGCAAGTTCACGCAAAACAGATACTAAACGACTCGACGGTTATCGCGAAGGCAGCTCATCGCTTTGCATCGATGGATTTATTATTTCCTATTTTCCATCCTAAAAAGCTTCAAGTCTTCCCCGAAAGGGGTAAATAAAATTGGCACGAGACATGAGTCTGCCCAATCCGAGCAGCGTAAATGGCCAAGACGACGGCCACTATTAATATTGTCTTATGTCTCGGAGTCCTGTCCTAAAAGGTCTATCTGAAAACGTTTCGGCAAAACAACCTAACTCCTGTGTATAAGCATAGGACTTGGACTCCAAAACATAAGACAATATTAATAGCGGCCGTCGAAGAGTCTCTCAGCGTAGACTCTACGCCGTAGAGGTATGCAACGGCATAAAATTGCCAATAAACAACACAGTAATTCTCATCATGCATGCTACCAGCTTACTCCATCTACGTTTTTCTTTTAAGAGCGTATCTTCTTCTCTATAAACCATCTACTTTACTCTCTCTCTTCAGGTACTAAATGTGAGCTCATGAAACTGCTACATGAAGAAAAGTTTGGTACCTCGATTATAGGTATCGATTCTATAGCCTGCATGTTATGGGTGTCGAGTGATAAATCTAGAACTACAGACCTATATCACAATTATCTCTGAGTTAGAAATGTCTATATGTTACCAAAAGTTCAAGCGAACGTTGCAGTAATGGTCGCCAGCTGCGGCGTTTTCCCGTGTGGAAGAACCATGAAAAATTTTCCCATTTCGATGTTACAGTTACCAACGTGCTTCCACCTCTGCAGAGTCTTTGGTTATTGTTCTATCGAACTTTAACGTGCATTACCTACGGAAATTTTCCGCGTCGTCCTGGCATAAGTAAATGCCACTTCGTGTTGGGATTTTTGTGCATATTACGTTTTCCCGTCTCACGGCTGAAATCCTGAACAGCTGAATGGATATTGCTGCAATACGAAACTCGAAAAAGAAAAAAAAAATCAAAAGAAGGATAACTGAAAGCAGTACGTGATGTCCAAGCTGGCCGTTACAAACTAGATCGAATTAGCTTGGCAAAAGTAATGGGATGTAATCATCTGCGACATGCGACTTCCTCTTGGTAAAGAAAAGCACATACACTTTGTTTCCGAACTCTGTGCCGTATACATACGCAAGTGTAGGTGTACCGAAGCACACTAACCACCGCTTTATTGGTACTTGATTCAGAAAAGGGTATGTACAAAAACCTTTTGGTAAAGGTATCCAACCACCGACACAATTTCTATCCGCTTATTTGTGACACATGGGTCTATAAGATTCATGCTTACGTCGGTTTTGGTTGAATTATGTGGAACATCATTGCATCTTTGCCTTCGTACGAAAACCGGCCAAGTCCACTTTATAACTTCATACCACTTGAAAGAATGTAATTTATTGCAACAAAAGTAGAAACTCAGCCGGCTCTCGCAACGAAAGTATTTATAACATGAAAAGTTTCGTTGCTACGCTTGGTTTTGCGGAAGCGTCAAACGTAGGGCGAAGCGAATGTACTATCGATTCTACATTTACAGAAGAGGATCATGTCAATCATCTTCATTACCTATATAATCGATGTAGGGAAGAGCCGGGCAAAGTGGGCCCTACCAAGCAAAGTGGGCCCCCCTGAAAATGTTTCGTACTTTTTCAAAATTAACAATCATTATTAATTTCCCCATTTACTTGCTTCGGGAGGCCTGTAACGACTTTTGTAACGAATTTTGGAAAAGTTCGATAAAACCTGAGGGAGGCCCACTTTGCCCGCGTTTTCCCCTGGTTTTCGTGAAATATATTTTATTCGGCGTTACAAGCCTCCGGACGCGAGTGAATAAATAATTTTATGATGATCGTAATTTGGAAAAATTATATAAGAAAATTTTCAAGGGGCCCACTTTGCCCGGCCCTCCCCTATTTATAGTAGGTATCCCTTCAAACAATTTTTTTGTGTATCAAAGTGGTTCATGAATCGGTAATAATAAGAGAAGTATGCTGTACTCGATTGTTACCGATATTGAGATATCTCCGAATATCCAAGTCTACGGAAGTGAATCGCAAAATACAGCTTCTTAGCGCAATTCTACACGTGATTCCGCACAGATGCGTCCGAAAATATTTTGGATTTACTCAAAAATGAAATAATGGCATGGTTTCTCCAAAATTACTATCATGACTTCGTAAAAACCATGCCATTCCTTCATTTTTGAGTAAATCCAAAATATTTTCGGACTTATCTGGGTGGAATCACGTGTAGAATTCCGCCAAGAAGCTGTATTTTGCGATTTACTTCCGTGGACTTGGATATTCGGAGATATCTGAATGTCGGTTCAATGATATCAGGCATATCAAAATTCTGAAAGGCTTAAATTTTCATCACATTATTGATGAGTTTGGTGCAAAAAAATTTATACGGAAGAGGTTGTAATCGGAAAAAATAAAATATTACTAAATGCACTACTTGTTATTAATTTCCTCTCAAAAATAGGGCGGCAAAATTTGTTCGGCCTACGGCGGCAGAATTGCTTAATCCGCCCCTTATAACTCAGTCATCCGAGTGGAGCTAATATGTCGTGATCAAATAATTTCTCGCCTGCTGTAGTTATTGCACGAACACCCGGGTTCAAAATTCTTACGAAGCGCGGTATACGTATGCGCATGTTGGTCAACACTTGGTACTTGCAATTGTCAAGGGTTTTAATTAATGTTAAAAAATTCTCTTGCCTAACGAGGCGCGGCAGGCGTTGCTGTTACTCCAAAATTACAATAACGTAGGTATAACGAGTCGCGGTGCAGGAAAACGGGAAAACATTTCTTCCTAATTTTTACGCGTGCTATAGCCGTAATGATATATGCAGGTACTTGTAACTAATGCTACTTTACACCACGTATTTAGTTATTAGCTCTTCCGTTTACTTGCAGAAAACTCTGGCGCTACGTAGTTTTAAACGCCACTATTAATATTGTCTTATGTCTCGGAGTCCTGTCATAAAAGGTCTATCTAAAAACGTTTCGGCAAAACAACCTAACTCCTGTGTATGACCCTCAAAATTTCTGCATCTGCATTTCTGAACTTTAGCACGGTGTAACTCCGTAACGGTCATTCTGAGAGAAAAATTCTACTGGACTTTTTTCTTCCTCTTTAGATTACCCGATGGCGGTATTTTTTTGTTTTTTTTTAAGACCCACGCTGATGCTGTTTTTTCATTGGTTTATA
>JAFFZH010012655.1:0-18664 GCA_018420115.1 Euura saliciscinereae
TACTCGCGACCCATGTGAGTGAATATCTGCCCCCCGATGCTACATCGCACTTGTAGGACCCTCTGCTGTCGCGCCTTATCGTCGAGGGGTGGATATTTCAAAATTTCGGTACGAAAAAATAGTTACTCGCGACCCATGTGAGTGAATATCTGCTCCCCGATCCTACATCGTACTTGTGGGACCCTCTGCTGTCGCGGAATATCTTCGAGGGGTGGATATTTCAAAATGTCGGTACGAAAAAATAGTTACTCGCGATCCATGTGAGTGAATAGCTGCCCCACGATCCTACATCGTACTTGTAGGACCCTCTGCTGTCGCGCAATATCTTCGAGGTGTACGGCAGCAGGGCCATTTTGTGTCCCCCTATGACTGATATGACGGACTATATGTACGAAAATCGGTCGTAATATCAAGACAGGTTTAATCTCGTGGGCTCCTAGATTATAATGATCATCTCTTCTTTGATCGGCATTTTGTGTTGCGCCTGGAATTTGTAAAAAAAATACATGAAAATTGAGAACATGAATCGTATATCATTACAGAGGAGATTCTGTGTTAGATAATTTCAGTTTCAAAAATAAGGAAATTCCGAACTGAGTGAAAAGAAATAGAAGAAAAATGCGGCCCACGTTTTCCTAAACGGGGGCTGTTTTTTGTCATCCACTGGATTTTTTATAATTTTTTCAGATTTTTAAAAAGGGGTATTCTCAATCAACTTCAAAAATTCATAACAAATCAATCGTTTGATAAAAAAAATCTGAAAAAAATTTAGAACGCGTTTTTTACTGAGTAGAATGTTAGAAAAAAAACATGGAATGATTTTGAGATGGTCGGGGTTTAACACTGGTCAAGTTGGCGTAGTGGAATGCCCCAAAGATATTCTTCTGTATCGTATGGCTTATTTTCAACTTCACCAATAATAAAATAGTAAAAAGTTTGAAAAATGTCTCTCATAGTGCGCAAAGTGCTTGTAAGAAACTCATTAACCAGTGGGCTAACAATAAGTTTATTATCCACTCCGTGTCTCAGCTGGACTAGAGTCTAGAAGTGCCGCCTTTGTGCCCCGGAGTGCATTGCTGGTCAGTAATACAACTGCAACTAGTCACGCTTAAGACTGGGACACCCTTTTCACACTTGAGCCTTTTCACAATTTTATGAAGAACGGAGACGGCGAAGTTAAGCCTGTCCTCATCATTTCGAGCGATGGCGGTCCCGACGAGAACCCACGATATAATCACAAAGTGATCGCACACGCCATAGAGCATTTAAAAAAATATGATCTGGACGCAATATTCATTGTGACTAATGCCCCTGGCCGAAGCGCTTTCAACACAGTGGAGAGGCGCATGGCTGCACTCATTGTCAGCCGAGAGCTAACGGGTGTTGTTCTTCCCCATGACTCTTTTGGGACACACCTTGACTCCAGCGGCAGAACAGTAGACGTTAGCCTGGAGAAGGATGATTTCAAAAAGGCAGGGGAAATTCAGTCTGAAATATGGTCTGCAGTGTCAATTGATGGACACGAAGTAGTTGCTAAATATAATACCCGAACACCGACACTTCCAGCGTCCCCGACCTGCCAACCGAAGGATGGTACACCGAGCTCGTTAGAGAAAGCCAATATTCACTCCAGGTATGCGGCAATTTGTTCAAATTTATTAATAAATTGTTTTCTTTTCGTACGAATTCTCACAGACAGTCACAGTCGTTCACCTTTTATTGTACCGCGATTTCATGCGTGCTTTTATATACATAAGATTTTTCATAGCTGCATAAGATTGTTTATTGTTTATTTGAGGTATGCTCTGGGTTAGAAACCCTTGAGAGCAACATACAGTAATTTAGCGCAGGTCTGGTAGCATACTTAGCCAACGGTAGATTGTAATGGTAACACAATATGTCAGTATACAGTGTTTTCCTAACGACTGAACAGTCTGAAGTTGGCGAAAATCGAGAAACAAGCTTTCAGACTGTTCTGAACCAATCCAATTGCAGTCTGGGAGCTCATTTTTAGATTTTCGCCAACTTCAGACTGCTCAGTCGTTAGGATTCACGCTGATCTATATTTTTCCGAAATATTTTAACGAGCGCGTGCCCCCACAAATGCATTTTCATTTAGAGTTAGAAATAATGAATTGTTTCTAATTATTATTTCAGGTTGTGAAATGCGATGACTGGGACTGCTGCAGCCCACGCCGGAGTGCTCTGCAAATGATTCTTCACGACCGTTTTCTGTCACCTCCATACCCTATCCCTCAGGTTGACGGGCATCCGACGGTCCCGGATCCTGAAGAGCATGACGGAAAGTCATTTGCTCCCTTCTTGATTCGCCACTGCCTACCCATTCAACATTTGCACGCCTTCATCAGCATGCCCGATGACCTCTATTGCCCAAGTGTACGTAGTGATCTACAAAAGAGATGCTGCAGTACATGCGGTATCTACTTTTCATCCATCACAAGAAAAGAGCTGCGGAGCACCGCCGCGCAGTCCACTGCGGTGCACGAGCTGCACCAGCGCCCAAAGTGCAACCCTCACGGATTGTCACACGTCGAGCTACTGAGCTCTTGTGCTCAGAGCGACAACGGTTTAGAGTGGCTAAATCAGAGCGAAGTCGAAGGAGCAGATGATTTTACTGAAAATCATATGGAAATGTTGGTTCCAGTGGTCACTCTTGAGACCACACATGAGTCCCCGCGGATTGAATTAGAATGACTATTCTTTTACGAATGCTTGTAGTTCCTATGCAAGTATTTTGTTGTTCGTTCTCACTGTGATTCTATAGACTATAACGTTCTGTATTAGGTACTAGTCTCAAAACTCGTCTTGAATGAATAAAGATATTATTAAGCAAATTATGTTCTTTATTAATGAATCCAACGCAATCAAGCAGAGATTAACGTATTTACACTAAAAATACGCATTTTGATAAATCTCACGTGAGATTGGGGGGTGGGGGGGTCGAAAAATCGCGAAAATCACTTCACGTAATTTATGGACGCCCCTTAATACATTAAAAGTTGAACATCCAAAATTCCAATGTCATCCTCAAAATGGGAGTTCGACACTTAAAATTTGAGTATTTATTATATAATGTATACAATAAAATCATATACTAATACAAATTGAATATAAATTATCAACATATTATATATTCAATACTAAATAAACCTTTCCTATAATTTTTATTAATACTGGTAACTCTGGCTAAATACACGATTAAGAGCAAACAAAGCAAAATTTAGTTCACTCACCAAGCAAAAAAAAAGGTCATCCCCATCCTCGAGCCGGGAAAAGACCCCTCCCTCCTACAACGGTTGTCACATTTTCGTTCCGAAATAGTCTGGCTTGAATGATCTCACAAGCGCGAGGCGAAAAGACCGTTGCCTCCTTGTTGCACACAATACTTTACATAACAAAAGTATGATCTACGCGTTTTGAGGTTTGGTGGAACTGTCGAATAATGCGTCACTTGACTGCCACTGCGCATGCGCGGACTCGAGAGGTGTACCAATAAAAGGGCCGGCGAAGTAAGATTTTCCCAGGCGTGGAGTGCTATTGGTATATATTGCGGGGCGGGTGGGAGGGGGGGGCGTCCGGAATATGTATATAGAACTCGTCGAATACTTATTTTTTATGCCTGCTTTCGATGCGTAAAGTGACACTTCGAACACCTAAGAATGACCCTCGAAGATTCATCACGAATTCTGAATTATCACCCTGCATTAATGACATCTTTGAAACGTCTCTGTTCGTGCCGTAAAGTGCCGTTTTAATGTCCGTGCCGTAAAAAATATTTATTGAGGTAAAGGCATTGAAAGTCACATCAACGCCACGTGTGAGTCGTGAGATGCACATGAAAGTGCATATAGGAACTGCTGTAAATCGTGGTAAACTGCGGTTTAATCACTTTCAGTGTTTTGCGCGGAATTCTTTGGAATACATAACTGATAACAAACAGGATACGGAACAAAGTTGAGGAATAATGTATCGTCGTGGCGATTAGTTGCCACGTCCACTTGTACATTTTATTTTCATGGAAATAAAAGTGAGCCAAGATTCTGAGGTATGGATTTCCATACCTACTCAATTCTAACGTATAGAGTACTCCACCAAAACCATAGGGGCATCGCCGGCCCTGTCTGTATATTCTCATATTGAAACAAGAAGCTGCTCTGGCCCACCGCTGAATAAATAGGTACACGATGCAATCTTCCCCGATTATTATTTACGAAGGAAAAATATACTTTCGGCCATCGAATATGCGACTGGCAAAATCATGTGCCCTTGGGATATTTTCGTCTTCGAAATTCGATGAATTGTATTTCGTGTAACAATTAACGGACGAAACTTTGGGATGGAGACGAGTACGAAGCTTGTCAGCAATCACACGAGTGGCAAATCAACAATCGTCCATAGTCACACGCCATATTTTCTTTTAATGTAAAAAAACCATGACCCTTGGGAGTTGAACCCGGTTGGAGTTTTTCACTCCCAGAGAAAGGTAATTCCAGACCAGATTTGGTATGACGCGCCAAAAATAGGGAAATATTTGCCGAGAATGATATGGCGCGCCAGAAGAAAGTCATTTTAGTACGCTATACCAGCACCGGCAGAAATTTCCTTCTTCTGAACGAGTGATACCATTTTTGCACTCCGAAATGAGGAAATCTCTGTCAAGAAATGGTACAGCCCGCTCAAAAGTGTAAAATTTCTACCTCGAAGAGGTAATTCCGGCTCCGAGATGGCAACGCCAGCAATCCGGATCATTGATCAATGATGTGAAAATAAATTTATTCGGCAGCTTCAGTCCCGCTAAACTACTAGGCGATCCCCCCTTTCATGTGAGTGTTATAGGAACATTCATTCCGACGACGCTCGTTCACAATTATAAATCTTCGAAACGTGATCATTCAAATAGAATCAATTGAACTTGGTTACACCGGGTATCCGAATAAGGACCCAAAATCCACTTGATTGAAAATCGATTTGAATAAAGATTTAAATCTAAAGTTATCGATTCACTCAAAGTTCTACCTACGAAGTTATTTCGCTTTTGTATTTGTTTCATACCTACACTAAACCCGAGTTTATTTCGTGATCATAAACGCATCGGGTCGTGCAAATCGTGCCCAACACCCGGATGCTCACCGCAGCTATCGTTATCCACTACGTGATAACGGCTGTTTGTCGTGCGATTCCGAACCTCCTGATTGGTCTACGAGCAGTTATCATTGACCATGATAGATTCCAAACTCCCCCGCGCATCCACACACTTTTTGTATAAAAGCTGCTCCATTTTGGTGCCTTCATCACTCGACTGAATCAACGCAAACTAGTTGCCTCTTAACTCTATATTTTCTACATCGGTGTACTTGATATACTCGAGAAACTTCAACGATGAAAATAGTTATTTTTCTTACTGCGGTATCCGTTGCGATTATTTTCGTGGATGGGGGGAGGAATAAGGGTTTCTTTCCAGTTGAAATTTCACCTAAGGTCCGATTGCTGCATTCTGGAGAACTCCAAGTAACATTCGAGAACGTTCCCAATTATAAGATTCTCGAGTTTCATGGAAACAAAAACACGGGGATTGAAGGTAAAGACATACAAATGATTCAACTGGCCATTGCGCTCGTCACTTTCCGACGAAATTTTTAATTAACGAAATGTCTCTGATCCAGCTGGCGCCCCGGGGAGTATCGAAGGAAGTGTAAGCCAAGAACCAGACGGTAAATGGATTTTCAAACAACCCTCGGCTGACGTGACGACAGGAGACAGAATTCGCTACTGGTTACAGATTCAACGCGACGGACACCCTACGCAGTCACTACCCCAAATCTTGATTGTGCCTAGAAAAAACTGGTTAGGTCTGTGTACATTTAACTGCTCTGGATCTACTTAATTCTAAGTTTTATGTCAATGTCAATTTCGGAAATGAGTTGAAAAAACATTGATGAATTGCATAAATATAATGAAAAAATATTCACTATCATTATAGAATAAGAAATCGTGAATGCGAGTAAGGAAAAAAAAATAAAAAAAAAACAAATTGTAAAAATCTAACAAATCGGAATTAAACCCTCGAACTTCGGATTACCAAACCTGTACCATACTAGATGAGCTAAGGTGCTTTCTGAAAATACGTACGTTTCTGGCATACTTATGGTCCAATCAGTTCAGAGAGACTTGAAATTTTTTCCGAATACGGTATCAGAACTACTCGGATCCGAGTAGATCTACTTGGCTTCAATGAGCAACAACGTTTTGCTGCGATTATTCCATCTACTCATCGCAGATCTACTACCTAACGATATCTGGGTGGATATACATAGATCTTGTGAGATTTTTTGTTAGTGATATTTTTTTTTTGATTAGTGATATTTTTACTCTATTTAATTCGTCGGGAGGTCTTTCGTAATTCAAATAAATGCAATAAAGTAAAACATGTTATTATGGGAAAAAATTAATAAATTTGTATTTATTGTGAACTTGATTGTTTGTGAGTAAATTTGTTGGATGTAAAAATTGTGAATATATAAAATTGTATATGTAGATTAAAAAAAAACTTTTTCCTTTTCTATCTTTTACAATTTTTTTTTATAAATACTAATTATTCATGCATTCATTCATTCATTCATTCATTCATTCTAGCAATCAATATAAACATCAAATCAATTAAATTATGAATATAAGACTAAACATTTTTCAATAACAATCGTTCTATGTCAGTCTTTAATAATTTATGAGCGACGCTTTAATTAAATAATGTTCAAAATCTTTGGGAAGAATTAATCGTCTTGAAAGCCTTTGATTTATCGAAGATATGAAAACTCATCTTTGAACAATAGAGAATTATCCTCGTGGAAGCTTGATAGTTGAGGTTACGTGGTACGATGTCCGACGTGTCGAAGATTTCCCATTTCTCCTTCGTTGACTCGAATTCTCTTCTACGTTGATAACTATTGTATTGTTCGAACTTTTTACAGTCTTGTTAACGTTGATTTCAAGTTCCTAGTCTTAGGATTGCTTGATTGACGATGGATTTTGACTCTTTGAGTTTACTCTTCGCGTATGTTAATTATTGTTACCGCTGGACATATGATAATGTGACATTATTTACGACTTATTCATGATAGGATAAGAAACAATGAAATTTATGATACTCCACTGAAGTGGATATATGATTTCTAAGAGAATTCAGGATAAAGTCATTGAAATTTGGTAATACATAACCTATCGGAACGATCGTGCCATACCTATTGTAATTGAAATCAAATAATACTCTACGATGTTGAATGTTCTTAATGATGCTCTGTCTTGTGTAAAAATATTCATTCGGACGAGCGATTTATTGATATGCGACGAGTCCTGAGGAATAACAGACGCATATCTCGGCGGACAGTCTGGAGCAGACGTAACTCAGAATACGCTTCGAGGCGATTATAGTTTCTAAACTGTCCATCGAATACGTCTGTTTCCTCAGGACTTGTCGATATGGACGGATGTTCAACTGTTTTAGTTATATTTTTACACGCCTACTTCTAGCACCACAGAGAAAATGTGTACGCTGCAGTATGCTCCGGAGGTTTTCTTCGATGACTTAGCTTTCAATTTTCACGTTGCGGAACAACTCCTCTTGGAGCACTCGAGTAACACGACGTCAAATCATCGGATTCTGACGATAGAAATACGTTGGTGAACCGGATACAATGGACGAATCTGGCCATGCAATTTAATAACAGAAGTACTATCTCGGAAGTCTCTATTGAGTGTTTATCGACAGTTATTCCTTGATTTTGATATATTTCGATACTATTATTATTTTTGTAGGAGATCATAAATTTACTGGAGCATGGCAGGATACGGATTTCCAGTTATGCTCAAGTTCATTGTCGGACAGTTCTAAATGTATTCATCCGGCCAACGTATTCCCTTAAGTGAAATGACTTCGGTGAAATTTTGAAAATCGCTATCCGATGTCGTATAAAAAAATCGTTACAGCAGTTTGTGAGTCATGGTAGTATCGACTAAAAAAAAAAATTTCAGCCTTCTGCGATGAAGGTTTAGGCACAAGAAACCTTGCGAACGAGATTTAGCCCACCGCTGCCAAAATTCCTCGCGTCTACACTTTCACCGCAGGAGACTTACATTTTTTTGCCACACCCCATACTGCCATAATTTAAAAGTACTGGACGCACTTTTTTGTATTCATCAATATTCCAAGAGCTTAAAACCCTATTTTTACCCAAAATTCCATCGAAGTCTCCCCTTAAAAACGGGAACCTTCAGTATTACCTCAATTATTATCGCATTCTCAGTACATGTTTTCTATAGTACACCCGAAATGAAACACTTATAAAAGTATTGTGCACAACGACAAAACGGTATTATAGTAACGTACAGGGTTTGTGTTCCGGTAGAATGGTTCTACGTACTAAGTGATATTCATAGAAATGAATGTGAAAATACTGACAACGGAATTAGTGTGGCGAGCGAGGAACATCAGAAACCCTATCGAGTGAGCGTAGCGTACGAGACTTATTAACAGCAGTAAATCGAAAATCTGCAAAAAGTAGTGATATCCCTTCAAAAAGCACCTCTGGTGCAAAAACCTTTCGCCAAGTACATGAATGTGATCGACCTACAAAAATCTATGAAGAAAAATATGCCTTTAACAACAATTGATTCTTCAAAAATACCTACCAACGAAAATTCGTCTCCAACAAAACTCGACCTTGAAAAATGTTTCCTATAAAAAGAATTGATATCAGATACAACTGCCAAGCACAACACATGAAAATTAAATTGAAGTAGTAAACGGCATTGTGCTCGCTCACTCAATTGGTTTCTCATAATTATTGTAAAACAAAATTCGAGGAAAAAAAAATTGGAGAAAAAAGTATGGTAAGTGGTACTTGGCGGTACTAAAAATATACTTGGTGGTACTAGAAATAAAATATCGTGTGCACGACGGTCGCAAAACGTTTTCTCTCCCTCGGTGGATGCCATCCCACGCCTTCGGCTCGGGTGGCAGCTCCACGCTCGGGTGCGAAAACGTCCTTTGCTCCCTTGGTGCACAATATACTATTGTATGCCTGTTTTCGATGCGTAAAGTGGCACTTTGAACACCTAAGAATAACCCTCGAAGATTCGTCACGAATTCGAAATTATCACCCTGTATTAATGACATCTTTGAAACGTCTCTTTTCGTGCCGTAAAGTGCCGTTTTAATGTATGTGCCGTAAAAAATATTTATTGAGGTAAAGGCATTGAAAGTCTCATCGACGCCACGTGTGAGTCGTGAGATGCACATGAAAGTGCATATAGGAACTGCTGTAAATCGTAGCTGTAAACTGCGGTTTAATCACTTTCAGTGTTTTGCGCGGAATTCTTTGGAATACATAACTGATAACAAACAGGATATGGAACAAAGTTGTGGAATAATGTATCGTCGTGGCGATTGATTGCCACGTTCACTTGTACATTTTATTTTTATGGAAATAAAAGTGAGCCAAGATTCTGAGGTATGGATTTCCATACCTGCTTAATTCTAAGGTATGGAGTACTCCACCAAAACCATAGGGGCATCGCCGGCCCTGTCTGTATATTCTCATATTGAAACAAGAAGCTGCTCTGGCCCACCGCTGAATAAATACACGATGCAATCTTCACCGATTATTATTTACGAATGAAAAATATACTATTGGCCATCAAATATGCGGCTGGCAAAATCATGTGCCTTTGGGATATTTTCGTCTTCGAAATTCGATGAATTGTATTTCGTGTAACAATTAACGGACGAAACTTTGGGATTGAGACGAGTACGAAGCTTGTCAACAATCACACGAGTGGCAAATCAACAATCGTCCCTAGTCACACGGCATATTTTTTTTCAATCTAAAAAATCCATGACCCTTGGAAGTTGAACCGGGTTGGAGTTTTTCACTCCCAGATAAAGGTAATTTCGGACCAGATTTGGTATGGCGCCAAAGATAGGGAAATATTCGCCCAGAATGATATGGCGCGCCAGAAAAAGGTCATTTCAGTACGCTATATCAGCACCGGGCAGAAATTTCCTTCTTCTGGCAGAGTGATACCATTTTTGCACTCCGAAATGAGGAAATCTCCGTCCAGAAATGGTATAGCCCGCTCAAAAGTGTAAAATTTCTACCTCCAAGAGGTAATTCCGGCTCCGAGATGGCAACGCTAGCAATTTGGATCATTGATCAATGATGTGAAAATAAATTTATTCGGCAGCTTTCGTCCCGCTAAACTACCTACTAGGCGATTCCCCTTTTCATGTGAGTGTTATTCTTATACAGAACATTCATTCCGCCGACGCTGTTTCAAAATTATACATCAGCTTTGAAATGTGATCATTCAAACAGAATTAATTCAACATATTGGTTATACAGGGTATCCGAATAAGGACCCAAAATTCACTGGATTGAAAATCGATTTGAATATAAAGATTCAAATCTAAAGTTATCGATTCACTTAGAGTTCTACCTACGAAGTTATTCCGCTTTTGTATTTGTTTTATACCTACAATAAACCAGAGTTTATTTCGTGATCATAAACGCATCGGGTCGTGCATCCACTATACGTGATAACGGCTGTTTGTCGTGCGATTCCGAACCTCCTGATTGGTCTACGAGCAGTTATCATTGACCATGATAGATTCCAAACTCCGCTGCGCATCCACACACTTTTTGTATAAAAGCTGCGCCATTTTGCTCCCTTCATCAGTCCACTTGATATACTCGACGAACTTCAACGATGAAAATAGTGATTTTCCTTGCTGCGGTATCCGCTGCGAATGTTTTCGTGGGTGTTGAGGGTAACGATCCACCTGAAATTTCACATGAGGTCCGAATGCTGCGTTCTGGAGCACTCCAAGTAACATTCGAGTACAATCCCAAGATTGAGATTCTCAAGTTTCATGGAAACATAAACAGGCCGATTAAGAGTAAAGACATACAAATGATTCAACTGGCCATTGCGCTCGTCACTTTCCGACGAAATTTTTAACTAACGAAATGTCTTCGATCCAGGTGGCGACAAGGGGAGTATCGATGGATCTATAGGCGGACAAGAAGACGGTAAACCGATTTACAGCAACTCCTGGGCTAAACTGCAGCCAGGAGAAATAATTCACTACTGGTTAGATATTAAATACTGCGGACGCCCTATGCAGTTGAAACCCCAAAACTTCACTGTGCCTGCAAAACGATGGTTCGAACGAGGGTTCGATCTGTGTAGACCTGAATGCTTTGGATAGCTACGTAGATCTAAATTTTGGAATAGATCTAATGAAATTGTTACGTCTGGCCCCACGATCCATACGTCGCCTACCCTCACACCCTCACACACACACTCACACACTCCCACACACACACACTTAGACTTAACTACTAGATCTTAGACTATCCGCAACTCTACTCTTTTCGCTTAAGCCTGACGGTGCATCACACGATACGCGTGGAACCGCGTACCGTGGGATAGCTCGGTCATTCTTATGCACTTCCCTCAGGCCTCACCCTTCCCCCTGGCTTCTTCAGTCTTAACTGAATTAGCTGGACTCTCCGCTTCTATAACTACTCTCTTAAGAATAAGATGTTTCTCAACTAGTACATATCAAACTGTTGTACACTCTGGAATAATCACTTATGCTACTCTGAATAAAACTGTTAGAAAATCGCTACTGTTCTACGCGGAATACTTATATTGAAATACCACTTGCTTCACATCTTCGGTGTACTTCTTGCGGTGCGGGTTACCAATATGCATGGCATAGTGCAGGGACTATCCTGGTGAGAAAAGCACCGGGTTCTCAAATTCTTCGTGTCCGCTCTTCTGCTGATCTTACGTCACTGTGCCGGGACTGACGTTGTAGCTCTCTTCTCCCGCCTGCATCGACTCAAGCTCCTCAACCGGCCTCTGCTAGTCAACTAAGTTCGAATCGAGGTACTAGTGAACTTGGGCTCTGTCACCTTAACGCTAATTCGCTCCGTGGTCACATTGATCTTCTGCGACTGCAGTTTTCCTCCTGCTCTACCCATCTTATTGCTGTTAGTGAGACCTGGCTGCATTCTCGTGATCCGGATACGTCAGTCTCTATCCCGGGCTATACTATCATACGCAATGACCGAGAGGGTAAGAAGGGCGGAGGTGTTGCCATGTATATCATCGACTCCCTTAGGGCTAGACTGCTAGCCAGTTCACCAGCACCATATAGCTGCAGACCGGAATTATACCTGCTCGCCGAGATCAGATCAACCTCCGCACCGCCTTTTCTCATCGCGGTTGTCTATCGCCCGCCGAACGCGGCTAATCTTGCGTGTTTTGAAGCCGACTTTGACAGACTCAGTGTCAACTACAGATCTTCTATTGTCCTTGGCGACTTTAATGCGAATCAGTTGGCCGATACTGGTAGTGTTGCTAAAAACATGCGGGAGTTCTATACTTCCGCGATCTCTTTATGGTCCCTTTTACGGCCACCTACCATACGTACTCTGCGGACACACTTCTTGATCTGTGCTTTCTGAGTGATCGGAACGTTTTCGTCTCTTACGCACAGTCTTCGGTTCCGTTCCTCACCTATCATGATCTCGTCATGGTCAGTGTCAGGGCCCGCTGCAAGCTCGTCCGAGCCCGATCTTTTCGGAACTTCGAACAGGTTTCCTTCCTTCAGGATCTTGCTGCCAGTGATTGGTCCCCCTTTGCAGAGGCTGAAAGCTCGGTCGAGGACATGCTTCTTTGTCTGCAGAACAACATCGTGGGAGCCCTGGATGCGCATGCCCTTATCGGTCCTCTCTTATTAGACCCTCTAGCCCGCCTTGGATCACTCCTGAGTTGGATACGCTCAGGCGAGCGAGAGATACACTACATCGGGCGTACAAGCGTGCTCGGACAGAAGGTGCTCGCATTTGCTATCGGGAGGCGCGGGAGGAATTTCGTGAGCGAGTAACATCTGCGCGTGAGGCCTTTCTTCGCCAATCAACCATCCACCACCGTGGTACCACGGGTGTTGTGGCGGGAACTCAGGGATCTCGGCATAGCTCCGGCTCGTACGAATGACTACATCTATTATACGTCTCTCAACATCAATCGTCCTCTGTCGGAGTCTCTGGATTCTTCGCTGGACTACCCCGGCTACGATGACTCGCTTTTCTACTTCGGGGATATCTCTTCTGATACGCTCTCGCTTGCTGTGCTTCACTTCAGCTCGCAGTCGCGGGGTGTTGATGATCTCTCGCTCCGCCATGTGCAGCTTGGCAGTATTCCCCTATGTACTCGCCTTACTCAACCAGTCGCTTAGCACGGCAGTGTTCCCTGATTTCTGGAAACGGGCACGTGTCCTACCGCTAGGTAAAGTCAAGTCGCCGACCTCTCTGAACCAGGTCCGACCGATCTCCAATCTCTGCTGGAAACTCGTCAATCGGGCTTCCGTCCTGGTTTCAGTACACAAACTGCACTCCTCAGACTTACGGAGGATGTTCGTAGAGGGGTCGATGAGCGTATGCTCACTGTTTTGGTGCTTTTTCACTTCAGCAAGGCATTCGACACGATTCCACATGCGCTTCTACTGTCTGCACTTGCTCAGATTGACTTCTCGCATCATGTGCTAAAGTGGATCGCCCCGTGCCTGCAGGTTCGAACACAAGCCGAACATATAAAGTTCGAACATAATTTTTATGTCAATGTCAATTTCGGAAATGAATTGAAAAAACATTGATTAATTGCATGACTTATATAATGAAAAAATATTCACTATATTCATAGAATAAGAAATCGTGAATACGAGTAAGGAAAAAAAATTGAAAAACCAAATTGTGAAAATCTAACAAATCGGAATTAAACCCTCGAACTTCGGATTACCAAACCTGTACCATACTAGATGAGCTAAGGCGTTTTCTGAAAATACAATTGTGAATAAAATATAATTGTTTATGACAAATGAAATCATCGATTATGCCGAAATCAAATAAATATGTCACGAAGGCGCTATTCAAGAGCTTCGAAATGCGTTTTTACAAAAGTCTGTAGTACAAATAGAACAGAAGACATAAGCACTTGAAGGAGAGCGTGTTTTCGATTCTTGGCCGATTTTCCGAAATTTGAACCCCCCGTAACTTCCAAGCTAGGGGCGATGAAAATAAAATTAAAATTGTTTGATACATTCATTTGATCCAAAGAATCTATGAAAAAATTGAGACCTGAATCGGAAACATCGAGGTCAAAAATCACCCGTTTTTGTCTGGTTTGACGTGGAATGACTCATATGCATGCTGAACACATACATACCTAAGTACTCCGTGTAAGATTACCTAATCCAAATATAGGTATTCATAAATTTACCAAAATTCATCAGTTTTAGTCACTATATTTAGTCACTATTTAGTCACTAAACAGTCCCTTTTCAAATATTGAACGACACTTTTTTCACTTTCATTTGCCCAGTTGCCCGCTATGAGCCCTGCGCCTGCAATGTATAAAAATGGCACATGGGGACCTGAATACTCCTGCATTTACCCACACCTGGCCCGCCAAGTACCATTCCCCAAACTTTTTTCTTCAAATTTGTTTCCTTGAATTTTGTTTCACAATAATTATGAGAAACCAATCGAGTGAGCGAGCACAATGCCATTTACTTCAATTTAATTTTCATGTGTTGTGCTTGGCAGTTGTATCTGATATCAATTCTTGTTTTAGGAAACATTTTTGAAGGTCGAGTTTTGTTGGAGACGAATTTTTGTTGGTAGCTTTTTTTCAAGAAATATTTTTTGTTAATGGCAAATTTTTCTTCATAGATTTTTGTAGGTAGATCACATTAATGTACTTGGCGAAAGGTTTTTGCACCAGAGGTACTTTTTGGGGTATATTATATACTCAATACCTAATAAACCTTTCCTATAATTTTTATTAATACTGGCAAATCTGGCTAAATACACGATTAGGAGCAAACAAAGCCAATTTTAATTCACTCACCAAGCAAAAAAAAGGTCATCCCCATCCTCGAGCCGCGGCCGGGAAAAGACCCCTCCCTCCTACAACGGTTGTGACATTTTCCTTCCGAAACAGTCTGGCTTGAGTGATCTCACAAGCTGGATGGTCGTTCTCCTGGCAAATGCCAAATATACATTTTCAACCAAAAATAGTGTTGAGTTTATGGGAAGGATTTCAGGTATTCCAATAAACGAGGCCGAGACTGAAAGTATTGAAATACAAAATATAAAGAGGATTTATTGAATGTAGACTAGTTGAACGTTGTACATCTAGATAGATATAGGTGCGACCTGTGGAGAGGCCGAAGGCAGACTAACTGTAGCTTAAGACTAGGTGTGTGAGAGAGATCGGAAGGATCTCTCTTCTGTTTACATGAGAGTGCGAATAATAGCAAGGACTGTGTTCCACCTCAGGTGATGGCAGCACGTGCTTGCTCACTTATACGTTAGATAAGGAAAGGTTTGAAAAGCGAATATATTCAACAAATAGTACATGGTGCAACAAGGAGGCAATCTCGGTCTTTTCATTCCAGGCGTAAGTCTGCAATACGAGTCGTAGACGAGTATTGCAAATACGCGAGGCGAAAAGACCGTTGCCTCCTTGTTGCACACAATACTTTATATAACAAGAGTATGATCTACGCGTTTTGAGGTTAGGTGGAACTGTCGAATAATCCGACACTTGACTGCCACCGCGGATGCGCGGACTCGAGAGGTGTACAAATAAAAGGGCCGGCGAAGTAAGATTTTCCCAGGCGTAGAGTGCTAGTCGTATATATTTCGGGGTGGGGGCGTCGGAAATATATAGAACTCGCCGAATACTTATTTTATTCCATACATGAACGGAAAGGCCGATTTCGCTACCTATTTTGGGGGAGCGAAGTGCGGCTTTACCGACCGGGAACTCTTTCTTTCCGCTGGGAGACTATTCGGTAAGAAAGACCAGTTTTTCCTCCCGCTTTCTTCCCAGTTGGCTCTGCCGTACGGCTCGGTCGGTACGTCACATAACCTAAATGTAAACACTGGTCTGCCCGCGAAATCTGCCTCCGTTCATATATGGAATAAAATATCGTGTGCACCACGGTCGCAAAACGTTTTCCTCCCTCGGTGGATGCCATCCCACGCCTTCGGCTCGGGTGGCAGCTCCACGCTCGGGTGCGAAAACGTCCTTTACTCCCTTGGTGCACAATATACTATTGTATGCCTGTTTTCGATGCGTAAAGTGGCACTTTGAACACCTAAGAATAACCCTCGAAGATCCGTCACGAATTCGAAATTATCACCCAGTATTAATGACATCTTTGAAACGTCTCTTTTCGTGCCGTTAAGTGCCGTTTTAATGTATGTGCCGTAAAAAATATTTATTGAGGTAAAGGCATTGAAAGTCTCATCGACGCCACGTGTGAGTCGTGAGATGCATATGAACGTGCAGATAGGAACTGCTGTAAATCGTAGCTGTAAACTGCGGTTTAATCACTTTCAGTGTTTTGCGCGGAATTCTTTGGAATACATAACTGATAACAAACAGGATATGGAACAGAGTTGTGGAATAATGTATCGTCGTGGCGATTGATTGCCACGTTCACTTGTACATTTTATTTTTATGGAAATAAAACTGAGCCAAGATTCTGAGGTATGGATTTCCATACCTGCTCAATTCTGAGGTATGGAGTACTCCACCAAAACCATAGGGGGATCGCCGGCCCTGGCTGTATATTCTCATATTGAAACAAAAGCTGGTCTGGCCCACCGCTGAATAAATACACGATGCAATCTTCCCCGATTATTATTTACGAATGAAAAATGTACTAATGGCCATCAAATATGCGGCTGGAAAAATCATGTGCCTTTGGGATATTTTCGTCTTCGAAATTCGATGAATTGTATTTGGTGTAACAATTAACGGACGAAACTTTGGGATTGAGACGAGTACGAAGCTTGTCAGCAATCACACGAGTGGCAAATCAACAATCGTCCCTAGTCACACGCCATATTTTTTGTCAATCTAAAAAAACCATGACCCTTGGAAGTTGAACCCGGTTGGAGTTTTTCACTCCCAGAGAAAGGTAATTTCAGACCAGATTTGGTATGGCGCACCATAAAAAGGTCATTTCAGTACGCTATACCAGCACCGGGCAGAAATTTCCTTCTTCTCGGAGAGTGATACCATTTTTGCACTCGGAAATGAGGAAATCTCTGTCCAGAAATGGTATAGCTCGCTCAAAAGTGTATAATTTCTACCTCGAAGAGGTAATTCCGGCTCCGAGATGGCAACGCCAGCAATCCGGATCATTGATCAATGATGTGAAAATAAATTTATTCGGCAGCTTCAGTCCCGCTAAACTACTAGGCGATCCCCCCTTTCATGTGAGTGTTATAGGAACATTCATTCCGACGACGCTCGTTCACAATTATACATCTTTGAAACGTGATCATTCAAATAGAATTAATTCAACTTGGTTACACCGGGTATCCGAATAAGGACCCAAAATCCACTTGATTGAAAATCGATTTGAATAAAGATTCAAATCTCAAATTATCGATTCACTCAAAGTTCTACCTACGAAGTTATTTCGCTTTTGTATTTGTTTTATACCTACAATAAACCAGAGTTTACTTCCTGATCATAAACGCATCGGGTCGTGCAAATCGTGCCCAACACCCGGATGCTGACCGCAGCTATTGTTATCTACTACGTGATAACGGCTGTTTGTCGTGCGATTCCGAACCTCCTGATTGGTCTACGAGCAGTTATCATTGACCATGATAGATTCCAAACTCCCCCGCGCATCCACACACTTTTTGTATAAAAGCTGCTCCATTTTGGTGCCTTCATCACTCGACTGAATCAACGCAAACTAGTTGCCTCTTAACTCTATATTTTCTACATCGGTGTACTTGATATACTCGAGAAACTTCAACGATGAAAATAGTTATTTTCCTTACTGCGGTATCCGCTGCGATTATTTTCGTGGATGGGGGGAAGAGGGGTTTCTTTCCGCTTGAAATTTCACCTGAGGTCCGATTTCTGCGTTCTGGAGAACTCCAAGTAATATTCGAGAACGTTCCCAATTATAAGATTGTCAAGTTTCATGGAAACAAAAACGCGCAGATTATAGGTTAAGACATACAAATGATTCAACTGGCCATTGCGCTCGTCACTTTCCGACGAAATTTTTAATTAACAAAATGTCTCTTATCCAGCTGGCGCCCAGGGGAGTATCGAAGGAGATGTACTCAGAGAATCAGAGGATAAATGGATTTTCAAACATCCCTCGGCTAACGTGACGACAGGAAACGTAATTAACTACTGGTTAACGCTTCATCGCAACGGATTCCCTACGCAGTCACTAACCCAACGCTTCGTTGTGCCTAGAAAAAACTTGATAGGGTAGGTGTCCCAATTACGGAGCCCATAGCGACGTCCATCACCGTTTCTTAATAAATACTACTCCCTCATCTCTCATTTTGACATTTCAGAGTTTGAGATTGACGAATGAATGTATTTTAAATAATAACACATTTTTTTTCACTCGATGAATACGAAAATTAATAAAAACTAAACATTAATATATAGACCAGTCATTCAGAACATCCAATTCACATTAAATCCAAAACTTTTGAAATTCGTATATAACATTGGGAAGGGTATA
>JAFFZH010012656.1:0-75980 GCA_018420115.1 Euura saliciscinereae
GCGAAACAAAAAACCCTTATTTTACTCGATTTTGGTGAGATACACGTTCATGCAGCTACAAATTTCATTACAAATCGTCTAGCGAACCCATTAAACACCCCCCCGTTCATATCAGGCTCCATCATTTTTTAAATACGGAAATCTGAGTCCAGCATGCCCTTAACGAACATCTTATGAAAGTTCCAACAGCCAAGCTATCCAACTCAAGATTTCAATTAATGGAACTTGTTTTGTATCCTCGTCTCCCATAGCCCTTCATTGATCGTGATTGATCACCAACTTCTACCAATCGGTCAGGAAAATTCACAACACTTTGTATTCAACTCAACGCTGTCGAACTTTCATGATAGAAAAATTAATGAAAAAAAAAGGAAAATCTGTTGCTTACGATCAGACGGAAATTGAATTTCGATATGAGAAAATCAACCTCATCTCGTAAGATGATGTTGAAAGAAAAATATACGGCGCTACAAGTCAAGCGGAGCAAACATTACACCTTGCTTTCAATCAAAAGTAAACTTTCCAACAATGTTTCAAGCGACATAAATTTTTCAAGGGCGGAAATGAAGTCGAGTAGCAACCCGGACGTATAAAATTTTCCCTACTTTTTTCACATCAACCGAAGCTTCATAAAACTGCGTTTACTCCGGTTGCAGAACATCGTCAAACACACGTTCATACGAGTACAGCTCTCCTTATATCGAGCTTCATATCGTTTCACTGCACTTTTCACATAAGCTACTAAAGCATACATGAAAGCTCAAGATACGGAAATTCAAAAAACTGCTTGGCTTTTGTGTATCGATCTATCATAAAGATCGTAGTGTCGTCGCCATTGGTTACTTCTTATCCTTGGATAAAATCCTATATGATGAAGAATGACAAGATTAACTCTCCCGGTTGAATTATCTGTCAGACCACAGAATAATGTTATCTGTACATTTTCACCCTCGCCGCGGTTTTGACTTTCGAGTCTCTGCATGTACATGATCCCCGAGGATTTCCGGTGGCTTATTTCTGACTCTAAGCACTTTGTTCATAATTTTCCGAGTATACCTCAAGGAGGTTTGTCATCGTTCCAGCGATTTTATCCAGTTTTTTAATCGACTCACCGCCCACGGTTTTTACACTCTCTGTTATGTATAACTGGCATTATTCCTAGCCTCCTGGAATGAACGTTTTAATAACCGAGCGTATGTCACTGCGTTATCCAGTTACGCAGTAGAGGTACTAGCAGTTAGGGATTAACCTCTCCGTCGAGATTGGTTTGCCTGGCTGCCCGTTTCGAATTCCTGTATAATTACATCGAGTCGGAGTATAGCTGATGAGTCTATATCGTTAGATGGGATCGTCCGTAATGTAATTAGACAGATGAAGTGGACTAGAAAGTGAATAGAATAAATCCGAACTAGTTTTTTTCTTTGCGTATAAACTGTTCGTCAAGTTGCGCTGGGTAAATCCTAAATCTAGTGAAAATGCGCTTTATAATTCGTGACGGCACTCTGGTACCTATATACAACTTCACCAAGTTTATAACTTTAATTTAAATACGGTTGGTACTCTTGCAAACGCGGTAGTTCGCTTCGAGGAAATTAAGAAATGAGACTTATTAAAGCTTTCATACTCGCAAACTATTACTCTCGACACTCTGCTACCTTCTAACTTTATTCGGGAATGGGTTTATTTTGAAAACTTTCAAACTAGCACCAATGCACGTTACACCTGCACAGCGGATCAAAGGATGCATCAAATTCAATGACGAATTTTGAAAGGAGTTCCAGCCCTTTCCTCCACCCTTCAAAAACTGTGAATATGATTTACAGTTGTTTTACTGACAAGATTTCTCCGCTCCAGTTTTACACTAATATCTAATCCCCTGATATTCTATTTCTTAGGGTATCACCGAGTCGAACGATGCTGTGTGGAAGCCCTGCTAGACTTAAGACATTCCGAGTTAGCGGATTAGCACACTTCTTGAAAATTGAACGTCGATTGGTGTTAGATGATTTGATTGCTCAGAACCTCAAAAAGTGTGAAATTTTATTCCCTGAAAAAAGCACGAGGACGAACACCTTCGATATAATTATCAGCCTGATAAATTATTCATCTCCTCCACGTTTCCACTTTGAATAATCCCCACGACCCCGACGTGTGAATTTGAGTCGCGCGACGAACACCGTGACCCTGAATTTTTTTTCCACACTTTAAGTATTCCTCATTGATGCAGACTCCCTCGAGATGTGACATAATGATCAGAGTCTTCGGAGGATCTGATAAGCCTTCAGAAATAAGAGAATACTTGTTAGCAGGAACTAATGAATGAAGGGGCAATCGAAGATAAGATAAACATCTCTTTTTCTTCTGTGCAAGCATTCCTTGAAGATCGCTATCGAATATTGTTAAGACACAATATTCCGGTGACCTCTTCGATAGTGTTTACTGACTGTAGGTAGAACAGTAAGAATGAACCAGCCGGAAGTATTTCAAAGCTCTTGGTTCGCGATCAGAAATCCCATCGGTACGTGAGCTTTTTTATTGACGTAGAAACGTGATTTGGCATCCTGCCGCCAATGGAGTTTCCCATCTGCGTCTCGATCGTTACAAGCTCGTCAACGTGTTCTTCGTTTTATCAGTTGTCTGTTATAATATCTCGGACTTGAATGTCTACGCTATCAAAGACTGATTGTGAGATGACTAACTTTATGAAAATATAAAATATGAAATATGCAAAAATAAGAAATAAGTAACCCGTTAAAAGGCAAGTTTGTTGAGAAGTGGATGAGGCCGAGAGTTTCAACCTGCCAATATACGCGAGTTTCAAAGTACTCGTGGAATTTTGCTTCCCTCGTCTGATACTCGTCGACATTCCTCTACGATGACTTGTACATTCTGATGGCTTTTACGATTTATAGCATTGTTATTATATATCTATGAACCAGAAACGCAGGAATCTCAAGGAATTCACTAATCCGGAAGCATTCGAAGCAAGGAGTTCGACGAACAATACTTCAACAACCCAAATCGTGAACATAAATATCGATGAAGTTGTAGCGCACCATCTTCGACATCGTTTGCAGCAGGATGTTGTTCCGTTGATCAAACCCCAACACAAATCCATTTGATTAAGTGGGTAATGATCCCGCGTGACGTTGTACAAATGTCATTTGCCACGTTGAGTGACTTTGACGGTTGGTTAATCCTTGCTAATAGTTCAGGGGGCTGCAGTAAGGTCCTTAATTATAGCTTCCAATCTGCCCTGTCATAGACTATGATTAGACGAGCGGCTCCCCGGCTCGAATATGACAAAACGTAAAATCTGCTGACGCCTAACTCTAGGAGTTCAGAAGCGGTTGCCAGGAACAAGTGTGCCGTCAGCAGTCCGTCTAGGGTCGTAGTACCCCTAAGTAACAGACCCTCACACGTTGACGCGGTGTTAACATCTGTCGGGCAAAACTTTCCACGGTTAATCAACGACACCTCGATAGTTCGCGTGGTCCTGTAACAATAACACGCTGTTAAGAGAATGTAATGCCTCGTCCAAAATGCGCATAACTCACGAATTCGGCAGATTCCTTCAGTTCGAAAACTATCGGACCACCGGAGTTTCTCGAGTGTACATCCACGTATGTAATTCCGCGGAATTTCCCAGCGACCTGCCATCAAGTTGTAATGGAAAGCACCATCATCTTATTTCCCGGAATTTTTGCGCGTATCAGGATCTAAAAGCCTCGACTTTCCTCTATAATCTGGGTACCCGGCTAAGTCATGAGTTTGTTTAGCAGAAAGTCACCGGAAGGGCTCAGACAACCTGAGCCTAGGGTTCCTTACGGTTGGCTGACACGGCACTCGAAAAATTCGACGCCCTCCTCATCCTGTTGTTCACAGTGTCTTCACTCCGACTCGTAGACTTCGTCAGGTGGTCATATTGACACGAGGCAAGTGATACGTTGGTAGGTAACTTTGTATTATTCTGACTGCAGTCAGTCGTGTGGAAAATTGAAATGCCTCTTGACTGAATCCTAATTCTAATCTGTACAGCAAAGATAGGAATTAGTGTCCCGATGAAGAGACAGTGCAAGGACATAATTTGTGTTTTTGCTCCGTAAATTATGTTCATCGCCTGAATCGCTAGAGATATCTCTTACGCTGAGGGTCGAAATGGAAACTTCGTTACAGTTTCTTATTCCGTATCACTCAAGGTGGTAGATTAGTTTCGCTCCGGGGTGGCTAATTACGGAGAATCGTGGAATCGCAGGTATTGCTGGTGTAACCGGAAGGAATGCCTTCTCGCAGAACCTTGGTGATGAATAAATACCGAGAAGGTGGTATAGAAGAGGCTATAAAATTGCGGAACCCTCCCGTTACGATGGTACGCTCTCAAAATGATGAAACGCGTTCACTATATACCGATAGATTTTTTTATGGGCTTGATGTACGGACGGTTTTCACGCTCTCTCAGACCCGTTAGGTATATCGATAAACATCCAAAACCCCGAGTTGTGATAAAGTTTCGCAATTCAACACGAGCTGTTATCAAAGTAAAGTGAGTTCAAGTATTGACACAACTATTTGACTTTGGAATCGATCTATTCGACCGAGAGAACCATTTGTCCGAAAAAAATTCCAAGCTCGTTGTAACGTAAAAAGGACACTGGAAACCTGTACGACTATATTATGAAAATTTCTGAATATCTCCCAGGTTTTCAGTGGTGAAAATTTTTTCCTCCTTTTTAATTTAATTCCGAAGTGGCTGTCGAGCACTCTTCATAGCCTCTCTGAAAAAGTACTTCAATTTCACAAAATGCTCGCGCTTCGTTCCCGGCAAATTGCACTCGATGTTTGGTTAATAAGCCACGGAAAATGGCGCGTTCGTAATTAATCACAACCGTTTTATCACTGATTCAATTCAGAAGTACCTACACTTGATCGAATTTATGGAGGAAAAATCATGATAATTGGGCTTTCAATCAGAAAAGCTCACGGTACCGAGTAGGATAGTTGTCGACCATGAATGAAGGAACCCTCGTCACCATGGACTCGGGAAACTTGTTAAAAGTGTCAGTAGCAGTTTTCCTGACTTGACTCTAGCGTTGTCGCCTATTGTCCCGACCCTCAAGCGTGAGTTTCGAATTGTTTGCTTCTGATTCATTCCTCTCGTGCTTTTCGGGGTCGTAAGACGTGCGACGAACACGTCACACGGTGTTGTTATCGTCACACGGTATTTGCACAAACCCCGAGCCATTTACCTTTTTTTTTTCCTTCCAAAGCACCTAGGCTCCTAGTTGCTCCTACACGCAGTTGATTCCACGTGTAAAAATATCCTGTTACGATATTTAGATTATCCTCTCGTTTACACAAGAGGTAGTTCAACTTTCGAATATCAAAAGCGAAGAATGGTACGAAATCTATTTGAGAATATTCACTCTCGCTCACCCCGTAGCACCGCTTCACCACGAAATACCTGAATTTGCGAATTCACTCAGGATGGACAGACGGTCGGATGGCTACGAACAACGCAAGAGAGTTGGATCTGGTGCACTGTTTCGATTGAAAATTAATTATGAAAGATTCTAAGCATCTCAACGATATTCCTCCACATTTTACTCTCTCAGTGTTCATAAAGTGGTTGGAAATATTGAACTAACTTTGATGAACGATGCTGTTAATCAGAATAAACGATCAAACTTGCGGTACAACGATGGTAGGAAATTCAGGAAACAATCAGGAATGATGAACGTTCAAAAAAAAAAATGAAAATCGACGGATATACCAACGGGAAACCTGAAACCATTAGCACTTAGTACGAAGGGTATCCTCTACAAACTGGTACTATATCCTACCCAGCGTTTTGTTGGTTTAAGGTGAAATGAAAGTCACGTGACCTCGATATAATTTACACTTGGAATTTTCAAACGCTACTTTCTCAGCCAAAACACATTCGATTGATGTGAAATTGATATCAGTGACGTAGAAAAACTCAATGAACGGCCTGCCAATCGTGGATCACCTTAATGGACTCCATATAATATTCACGAACGAAGGAGCGTTTCGCTAATTTAGGTAGAGAAATGAGCCGATGATTGTCTTCTCAAATAATTGTAGTTATATTTTGCGGGCTCGTGGCAAACTTGGACATCATCTTCCGCTCGTAAGTTAATCACGAGAAAAATAGGTGGTCCTTGTCGAAACGAATAGTTTATAATATTGGACAGATGAAGACAGATTGGCATGCTGATGAGCAGGTGATTCATTTTCATTTTACGTTTCAGTCTTCATTTGAATGGGTATCAGAGAACGCAGACCGACTCGAGAATCGCGAAATTCTTTCATGGCAAGTCGAGTGAGGTAACATTTTCATTCAGCTTGAAACTGAAAGGCGGATTTTAAGAGCAGAAGCGATGGAAATTAATTATCCAGGGGAACGAATTGGCAAGCAATTGTATCGTGAGAATTGACTCATCCTATACAGTAAATTCTAGAGGCTGTGTATTTTGCGGTGGCAATAATTTCTTCGCATTAATACTGGCGAATCGGACAAAGGATTCGAGAGCCTCTGAGAGTGAAACAATGAGTCGAAAACCTCAAGCAAGTTCGTTTCAGGAGGCAAAAGCTTCAAACTTTTTATTGCCAGGGTTCAGTTCAGAGATTGTTTCGGAACTGCAATTAGTGTTTCGAGAGTTTCCCGCTATCTGGCATCTGTCCAAGATAAGAGACAAATTTCTCGGGAATTCTTCTTCTATAATACTTCTTATTAATGCTGCGAATGCAGTTGACGGAATAACCATTCCCGTTGACACGTAGAAGAATAAATTTTTGATGACTTAAGAAAAAAAAAATCGTAACAACTAAACAGGGCCGCGATTTGGGCTTGAAGAAATTTTCTGTTTGTCTCACAACCGCCGTTTCTTCAAATTATACGGTTTTTTCCAAGATGATTCTTGCCCGCGGCAAAAGCTCGGGGTCGTTTCCCTTTGATAACCTGGAACGGAACCCTTGAATCGGAGTTTTTGAGTTTCCGACTGATTGTGAGAGGGATTCCAAAGCCGAGAGAACAGCTAGAAAATATTCGCCGTGATACTTTCTGGTGCAAAAAAAGTGAAAACACTTTTAATTACCGAGTTAAACCGCAGCCACTTTTTCGCTGTGGTTTCTCTTTGCAATTTCTTGATAATATTTACCGCCTATTTTATCACGTGCAACGGACACATACAACGATTTCTTTTTACCCTGACTGTTGCTACAGGATCTAAATTCCCGAACGACCGACCATTAACGAAAAACTTCTGAGGAAATATTGAATCCCTGATGTATTGAAATAGCCGACGAAATAATTGATAGAAAATAATCCATAACCCAGGAGAATCGATGTCAAACACTTCGAGAGCCGATACCAGGAATAATCATGATGAAATGGGAATCATAAAATCACGGTATCATTGTTTAACATGGACAGCGCCTGTTTGGCTAATGTAAGAAATCGTTTCGTGATATTTTTCCCCTCTGTTAACCACGCCGTTCGATAAATCAGGGCTGGAAGTAAAGGTTGTTCCTTCCACGTGACTTTCTTTTTTAATTCTTCATTCTTTTGTACTTTTATATTCGTATTCTGTTCCGCTTCCCGGTTCTCGAAGAGGTTAACTTCTTCGGTGGTATAAACTAACTGTTGCGGTAAAGCAGTCCCAGTGCCTCATGTATTCTAGAAGCAAACCGAACTTTTGCCATACCATATGTCAGGAAGGGTATCGGCGTTTATTTTTATGACAGATTGTTCAGTTGAACTCTTCTCCATCCGACTCAAGGACGAGATTCAAAAACGGTTGTATTCATGAAAATTTTCCACGTCGCAACACCCCGCCTTCGTCCTACCCCGACACAGTCATATACGGGCACTTGAATTAATGTTCATACCCTTATAAGTCAGAGCCTCGAAGGCAGTCTTTCTCTTTACGTCAGGCAGAACTTCTTGTCAGAAATCAAAGGCAGGAAACAAAATTAAATTACACTGTCAACCCAGGGTTCTGTAGATAATGAAAGTTCAGATCGATGCGCGTATCGCACGATCCAAGATCCGAAGAAGCTTTTTATGCTTTGAATAAGATGCACCTTTGGCACGTGGATATCATCGTCGCGCTGTCCTTGACTCACCGGTGAACCTCGGGACCGTGATATGCCTCGCCTTGGCAACGACCCCATGGGAAACGTGCAGAGCTTTTGAAGAGCTTAACAATTGACGAACGAGCGATACGATTTTTCATCGCGCCGCTACGGTGATCCTCTACCTTCACCTCAATGGATAATGCAGAGGATGGGTACACTGATCGACAATCGTTGTAGCATTACCACGGCACGAATTAATCACTCGAATATTGGTATTATTGATTTTTCTAACGGATCGTCGATGCTGATTGCAGATTTTTCATCAAATCGCGGTGAATACAGACAAACGCATAATATCATTTTACTGCGAAGAGTTGTTGATTTGAAACCTCTTTGATCTTCGATTACACCTAATTCTGATGTATGAGTAGTAATAACGATGTTGGGTTGTTTGGAAACTAGACGGAGACAATCAGTTGCGAAAAGTGTTGGAATTTTTACGGTATGATGAACAGTAAAAACTGTATGAAATTACCTACTAGGCTGGCGCGAGCTTTCCAATGGAGAAACTGTGTTGAGGATCTTTTGGATAAAAAAGAGGGGAAAAGGTTGAGATGCGAAGAAAATAAGAAAACGGTGAGAGAGAAAAAACAGGATAAGATGAAAAAAGGAAACGAGAATGAAACGAATGCTCTGAATTCTTTATCCGCACCTTCAAGAACATGGAATATATAGGGCATCAATATATTTCAAGTCCTTCTGTTAAATGCATGATGCTATCTCACCAATCCGCGGAATTTTCGTCCTCGAAATTCCAGAAATGTACACAAATATTTATTCATCCAGCTCATGCATCTACCTGGTGTCGTGATATGAGGATATCGTGGTGAAAGTGTTCAATCATCACTCCCGTTTGCTGTCAGTTACAAGAACGTGCCGTATGCTTCTAGAATCTTGATTTTTCTGGTCTCGAGCCATCTTCCCAGGGTTGGCTAAGCTTCAGACCTGATATTCTCGGCAAAACAAGGAGCGACGTATCTCTATATTCCCACTTTATGGAAGTGACTGTCAATTTAAAAATTTCCGGATCTCTCACTCTTCCATTCCACCAACGCACACACACGATGTCGAGACACTTGGTAGTTCTCACGTTGTCTCAGACCTAATTTCAGGTCCTCCGCGACTTTTCCTCGTCTACACGTCTACGCCCTTAATCCTGAGTGAGTTAAGCACAAAATACGAAATGCCAGACTTTCAGCATCAGTTTACCGGGGGACTTCGTATACTTTTTTGTGCAAACGCTCGTTCAAGTACGTTTCCCGTGCTCCAAATTTTTTCATACTTTCCCAGTCTCTACAGAGCTTTTTTCTTTTTTGAAAGAAAAAAGAAGATGGTGTAACTGGAGGTACGAATTTAACTAGCCTAATGCGGCACCCTGTTATAAGCTACACAGCGATAATGTCCCTACAATGAATTCTGGTAATATGTGGAGTATGACATGCGACGAACGATAACTTGTCCATTGTGTGGGGCCACGTCGCTGTACAATCTATTACACCGTCGTGTACCAAACCGAGCATGAAATTCTCGGTGAAATTTTATCGGAAATCTAGTTTGAACAGTCTCCCCTCGCAACCCCTTCGGGCGACCGTTACGGGGATGACGCGCAAATATTTCTCTTGAAATATTTTCTAACCACCGCAGACATCAGTGCCCGAAGCGCAGCAGTCAGCGTTCCTCATAATTGGCAGACTATGCTTGTTATTTTTCTTCTACTTTTGCATAGTCGAGAATTATTACAGCATGAACGGAAAGTATGCTTGATAGTGATTCGCGACGTTATCAGGAATTGTGATATTTTTTTTAATTTGTCTCATTACAAAAAGTTCGAAGCTCGAATTGAAAAAGTTCTGTCCTCTGGTACCACGGTCAAAAAACTTTTCAAATACGGAATACTTGATCGAGTAGGCAGTTGAATGGGGTCGGAATTCAAAAGAAATACACTTGTTGCTCGCGGCTCTTTGCTTTGAGAGAGAGAGAATCGGTCTTGAAAATTGATCGCTGGTGTAAAATATTGTATCACATGGCCCTGTGCGGTGCCAGAATGATAAAAGCTCGAGGTGGGATTTCGTCTAGCTTGTTACTCTGACCTCCCACTGACCGATTGATGAAATATGAGAATCACCTTAATTTGGAAAACGACGTTGTATCCTGTACGGAAAAATAACAAAATTTATGACTGCTTGTATTCCTTGATGATACCCTCATACACACCAAACGAATGTATCGTACCGTTATATCTATACTATGTGCAGTCAATTCCCTTAAATGGCGTAGACGGAATTCCCCTGCCGATATCGGTCGTGTGCTACTCGATAAAATTGGTATCCTTGAAATTTTCGCACGACTAGGTCGTATCGCAGTCCAATCACTTGAAGTAACACTAAACCCTCGTCCTACGAGGTTAATGTTACGCTCGTAAGCGCGGTATACGGGAATATAACTGCGTGTAACGATATACCGCACGATAACACGTTTTGCATTCGGTCTAAGGGAAGAAAAAAGACTGTGAGACGTGTTGATATTGGCGCTGGGTTATCATGTCCCACAGTTTTGGATCAAACGTTGAGTTATTTCCGCGGCATTGTGCTCTAATGTACTTTTTTATGATCGATTCATACCCCGGTGGATTTCGATTAGGCTCGTGTAAGAAAATGATGGGAAGGCGATGAACGATACGTTTGACAGAATCAAGAAAGAGGAAATTTTTTACTTTGTTCTCGGCTTGGACCGTCATAATTCGGCCCGGTTTTATTCCTTTCGATCGTAAAACCGTCGCCGGGTCAGCTTGACGACCTTTTGAACCTCGCCTTCACAGACTCCCTTCCAGCCCTAGATTGCCTCGGATATCAAACGGCCCCCGTGTGAATGATCTGACAAACAAAACGGGATCATCGATCTTGCAGGGTTCTTAACACACGGGAACTATTCCGTAAGAGAAGGCCATGTTCCCCTTCGAGCCAATACGAAATCGTAAATCGTGGACCGAGTAAACCGTTGTTTCTGGGAAGCCTGACGTTTGAGATTGTCTGCAGTATATGTTAAACTCAAATCCATGTAGCTCAGAGTTTCGTTGATCATCGTTCTTAGAGCCGGGAAGTGGAGAATCAGATCCGTATCCTGATTTCATATCCTTTCGTTTTTCGTCGAACAACGAATGTCCAGCTGATAATGAATTTATTCATTTCATTTTCAACACCAATAATTTTTATCAGTATTTCTCGGTACGCGATGGGACTCCGAGGCTCGTTCCAATAGAAGTGGCATTAAATTTGATGACCCTCTGTCCGCACCACTTGACCGTAGCCCCAAGCGGTCGCTCGACCCTTGTATAATATTTAATTTTTTTTCTTCTTCTTGCAAAAAACACTCAGACGAGAGTTTTTACTTTTTCGTTAAATATTTTTACCGTTAAATAAATATCCACCACGAGTAAATTCATTGGCAATATATCGAGCTTGCGTTGCGTGGTTCGCGCATAAAAAATCAGTACATCGAAACTTCGTGCATTAACATCATCCAAATTTTAGTCGAAATAAACGAACATGGAAGAGCGATTATTTGAAACAAAAGCCATTGCTTGAAACCGTAGCGCTTTATAAATACAAATAGGGGAGGGCCGGGCAAAGTGGGCCCCTTAAGAAAATAATGTTTCGAGTTGAGTTTTTAGTCATTGAATCTTTTCATTTTCACCAAAAAACTGAAATCTGACCGAAGATTAGCGTCTACCGCAAAGCTGGAAAATTGCGGGCAAAGTGGGCCCTCCTGAAATTTTTTCGATTTTTTTTTAAATTAACAAACACTACAAATTCATTCATTTACTTGCTTCAGGAGTCTTTGAACATCAAATGACCTATATTTTCTAGGATTAGAGGAAAGGGCGGGCAAAGTGGGCCCCCTTATAAATTTTTCGAATTCATTCAAAATTAACAGTAATTGTAGATTTACCCGTTCACTTGCGGGCAAAGTAGGCCGCCCTCAGATTTGATTGAAATTCTCTTCTTTTTCTTTTTATTTTCACGGGGGCCCACTTTGCCCGCCTTTTCCCACAGTTCTCGTAAAATATCTTCGATTTGTTCTTACAAGCCTCCTGGCGCAAGTAAATGAATAAATTTATAAGTTCGTTAATTTAAAAAAAAGTACGGAAAATTATCAGGGGGCCCACTTTGCCCGATAGGGCCCACTTTGCCCGGCCCTCCCCTACGTGTTTGGGACCAAAAGAGGATCGACTGCCAGTACATTGGAAGTACATAGACTCGTGTCGGCCATCGTCAATTATCATTTACCCCTTGTATTTGCCACACTGCAAATTGCCCGACTGAACGTGACAATCAGTCCGTTAAACACAAAGCTTCTGTGAGTACATTGCGTCGATGTAGCGGCGCGATTTGTTTGCTAACTGTGCCAAATGCGTTCAAGGATGAAATAAAAGCCTCCATCAAAGTTCTAGGCCTTTTCCTACTTGAATTCGATTGTGGTTCGAGACGGCGTCGGTGAACCAGACTCGGAAGAAAGGATGCTCGCGAATAGTAATCGATCGATTAATTGCCTGGTGAACAAATTCGAGGCATATACATAGTCGTCGAGGAAATAACGCGTCAAGAACCAAGATGCATGAATAGAGGCCTTCGGACATTTTAAATTCAACATATTACAATGGATCGTAAAATTTCATTACGTAGAGAAGAATGCCACGCTGCATCAATTAAAATTATTGATTAGTTTAGGAAATCGAAGGGAAGAATAATGAGAAAGTCGGTAAATTATTTTTATTGGAACCTTGGAGGAAGAATTGCACCCGGGGTAACATGCGCGAAATTGTTCATTGATCCGACGCTCACTGAGGCATTTCAATGCATATTGAGATGTTCGTTAGATGCTGATCAGTCTATCAGGAATGCCTGCTACCAACCTGTCACATTATTCCAATAAAATTAGCAACTCTGGTTAAAGGACATAGCAGGTAACGTGACAGCCTGGAGAGCAGAGCGAAGGATCTGTCAGGGGTGGAAAAGATAATTTCCATCAGAAACTACGTCTAATTATTCAAAAATTCATTTTGATTACATTTTTTTAATCATCCTCACTTTTGCTATATTAGCGCTACTCATACCGTGGGAGGCAGCTTTAATTACGCCTCTTCTTTTTAGTTTTACAACAGAAATCCGGTATGAAAAGTACACAATGTATGTCACGGTTAGAAGATGATTGAAATAAAACCACTGCGGGGGTCGGAAAGGCGGAGTCGACATAATATGACTTGGCTTCAAGTGACACACCGCCACGATTGAATGAGACTTTTATAATTGTCATTAACCTAATGAAAAGTATCCGCGTGAGTCCTGACATGAAGTTCTCTCTGATTATGAATTTATCGTGCAAATATACCTATACCAGCGCTATTTGACCATGTGGTCAAATAACTTTGTGCAAATATTTACTGCATCTGTGGATTTGTCTGCGTGAGTTGCGTTAAAGCATGTGCTGTCAGTAGAACGTATCGAATTTCCCTCAAAGAGGGAAGACCCTACCTAGACCCTTGTGGTTTGGTATCTCGAATACTCTTGAGAAATCAAGAAGGATTACAAGTGTTATTATATAAGAATGGGGTTCAATGCTAGTACGGCAGCAGTAAAGCTCACCCTCACAGAACCTTGACTCTTAGTCTGGAGCAGAAAGCCAGACGGCTCGCTAACGAAACTTTATTGGATGGTCTCCACTCCATCCGATGATAACAGGAAGTAAAATATCCTGTTTTCTGCTGCATCTTGAATGTTTAAAGTTGGCTAAACGAGACGGCTAAAATCCGCTTATTGTTAGACGAGTAAGACGGTCTAGTGGGAACATGAGAGGATGCGAGACTCGTGGCGATGAAAGGTTTGAGTCTCTAATCGGCATGCGGAAGAAGTTATGAGCCTTACCGTACACAAGTAGACCGAAAAGTAAATTAAACCTTGGTATAATGGTTTTTCTCGAGCTGGGGACGAGCAGTCTCGTAATGAGATGCGAGTCTGATGTTACATCAGAAAAGCTATCAAGAAATGTGGCATTTATTGCCTCAAGCTTGGCAAGGATACACCACCATTAAAGCCTGCGCGAACGATGAAAAAGTACCCGCACTTCGTGGGAGATAAGTGCACGCTCTCATAAAGTTCGCGGAACTACCCTCTGGATTATTTACAATGCAGGTCAAACGCAGCCTGAATCACGTACCAGCAGACGATGAATATTTCTACACGATGATGACGATGGTAATACGAATAATAACAGTCAACATCATCGTCATAATCGTCGTACATCCTTCTGATTGTCATACCAATTCGTGGTCCAAGCTTTCTCATCTAATTTTCTGCCACGTTTATAGTCCAAGACAGCATCTTTGAAACCAGACCAAGTGAATACACGATGTTCTTCTCTGCGACGAAGGAAAATGGTTGGAAAGATTGAAAAATTCAAATCGTGAGTCTGATGTCACGGGTTTGAATATATTATATATATTCTTCGTCATCTTAGATGGCTTGCACGAGCCCAGGCTCGTGCGTTATACCCATTTCCCAAAAGTTGGATCGTAATTCACGAGTACAGAAGGTAATTTTATACCAGCAAGCGTTAAATAAGGTGAGAGAATTACGGCTAGGTCTTGATTAGGTCATTGTAGATTTCCTTCGCATAATTACACGCCTTGATGAAACCGTATCTCGTATTTCGCCTTTGATCTATAGAATCGAGCTAAGAACCCATACCTACGAATAGGATACGATTCCTTTTTTTTTTTCACCATCAAACGATTTCAATTCCAGCGGAAATCGTAGCCACTTTCAGTAGTACCGTAACGCCTCCCTGCTTTTCGTCCGAAGATAATTCTTGAACCCAGAATTGATCCTGCCGACTTGACTTCCGACCTTAGACTATTTTTTCTTCTACATTCCACGTCGTCAAATATACAGAAAATAACACCGAACAAATCACGAACGCTTCCGATACCAAATATTTACTCAATCCGCAGTGAATTGAACCCCGCCTGGAGTTATTTGTTAATCCTATGAACAAAAGCCCGGAGCTTTGCTCAGGAAATATCGTTCAAGTGTACATATCAAAATTATAGCGCGTGACAATTAATTGATAAGAGAACAGTTTCTCAATCTCACTAAAATTACGTCTTCAGGTACATAGAAATGTAACAAATTTTATTCAACGATCCTAGAAAGGTCGGGGTTTTCGGTTCAAACGGGGTGAAGGGAAGATTCAATTGTCTCAGGTTCAATGGTCCGTCTTTCCTCCGCCATCGCCCCTTGTCTTAGGTTCTTCGTTACTTGATTCCACTGGAAGACGAACGACCCTCAGGAAAGGTGAGGCAAAGAGGATCAAGGAACAGAGGCAGACGGGGACGGGGATGCAACTTATTACCCGTAAGTTTGAATTAGATTTGCAGGCTAGGGTTAAAGTCACACAGCTGCCGAAGTCCATCCCTGAACTAATCCGAAAAGTCCTGTGGGATCTCAGCAGGATCAGTAAGTGTTAACAGCTTCCTCAGAGAACCGGCGTCACGAATTCAGGAGAATTGTCGTTTGTAATAAGCTCGAAGGTTAGGAAGCACGAACTGAATCAAACGGGGCTGATAAATCCACCGACTGCACGCGATATTTTCTTACTTTTGGCATTTGCTAATGAGGTACCTCCACGCTTTTCATCTCCGTGGTATAGATTCAAATCTAACTTAACAATTTTGTATAGAATATTCACACTGAGTTATATGCTGGCATTCAACGGAATCTAACTTTCGACGGCGTCATCAGTGATTCGCGATATTATCCAGCCACCTTCTACGGGACCGTGATACCCAGTGATAAGTAGCTTATTCGATGGCTTTATCAAACCGTCGCTAAGCGATCAGGACCAGAGCCTAAACCCTAGCTTGTGGTTCACAAAGCCTAGGGACTGATACGACGAACGACGTTCTGCACGATGAAGAATAGTATCGATTTCTCTACATTCGTTTGTTCGGTTTGATTCTTCTCGGTGATTCCAGCTAAGTGTCTTCGTCGTGGTCGCCTAGGAGACAATAGGCAAGATAGTATCCTTGATTCAGTGGCATATCAACGGAAGCAATTATTCACGAAAGCGAATAGAAATAATCCCAACGTACTACTTATAACGCTCCAATAATTCGTAACCACGCTAACCGGGCCTGACCAACTGTCCTTCGGGATTGGTGCTATTCGGATTCAAATCGTTGGCCATGAAATATAGATGGGTGGGAATAAATCTCTGACGTCTCGCTCGGTATCGTAACTCGCCCTAACCCCGCCTCGGAGTGAGAGAGATCTAGCAAAAATTTTACACGATTTGGCAAGGGCGTGCGGAATATCTCGTGTAACATGGACCGATGAGGGAAAAATAAGACGAAGGAAAAGAGAAGCGAGAACGACGAGTAAAGTTTCCACGCCAGGAGGCGCGAGCTTGCGACGATAAGAAAGTTTCTGTCCTTCTCTCGGTCTCTCGTTCTCTTTCTATTTTTTCTACTCTTCTTTTTGCGGAAGAGATAATATGTGTCTCGGGTGACTTATCTCGGCTCGTGAAACCGAAAGATACTGCCTGACTGATAAACTTTTGTACACTTTTATTTGACACATTCGAAGAAAATCCTTGAAACACTGAAGAGACTGTGAGAGACGATTCATTTATCTGCGCGGGGATTTAATTAGCAATTATTCACTAGCTTCGTGGACGATGAAATTTTGACAAGATTTGCGGGAGTGTTTTAACCCGGACGTCCAGAGTGCGGAGATAACCTTCTCTTAAAGGTGACAGAGAGCCCAAGAAGTACCAGCGCGAATCTAATCTAAAATCAAGCGAGCCCCAGACTCAAGATTGAAGACCACCCGACCCCAAACGACTCCGGCAGCGTTATTTTGTACGTCGTCCCGGAATTTGCATAAACTTAATTGAAACCTGCAGGCTGCAAGGTCTCAGAGATATTAAACTGTATCTCCAGGATTCAGCAGCTGGAAAAGGCACCTCGTCCATGCAGTACACGAGTACACAAACACGTGGAACGTCTGTATATCGATGACATTGCATAACGCTATCGTTTGAGGCTTGAAACAACAAACATGAATTCCGTATACTTCGGAAATCAATATCGAGTAATCAGAGGGTGTACGTATCCATCAAGACCATTGCACCTGTGTGTGAATATCATCGCAGAGATTGGAGGTAACGCGATATTCTTGCGAAAAAAGGTCACGAAGAGATTAAGGTAGTTGTGCCGCGACAGTCGGACTAACAAATCGCGCGCGCAGTGCGTGCTCAAGTCACTGAGTGGTATAGGCTATGTGCCGTGAACTTTTGGTTGGGTTTGTAGTCAAACCGCTCTCACACACTCGCACAGGGGACCGCTCTCTCTCGCGCTCTGTATACCGACGCGCGCGCACTCGCACCCGGCTACCCTTTCCACGCTGAAAGTTAGTGCGGATCGAGTGACTATTATTGTTGTACCAGCGAAACTAAACGGTAAATTAATCGGAATTTTTATACTAGCATTCCTGAAATATCCTTCCATCATATCCTAGTTTTTCGTAACAATCTATAGAACGGTTTTCACACTAAAATTAGCGATATGCGGTTTCCATATACGTAACATGGGGAACGCGTGTAAAAAGTTCCAACTTTGAGTGCCATTATTTCGCGTTCCAGACGGTAAAAAATTCTGAAATAATTCGTACAACTAGATTTCATGTAAATGAAAGTGTGGTAAAAATTTCAGCCGATTTTATAGAAAACGCACTTAGCAGCACAACTACCTTAATTACGTCAGAAATTCGTGTCTCAATTTATTGTCTATACGCTCGATTGATCGACATAATAAGCTGCATCTCAATGCAAACAGCGGAAATTGGAGATTGGATAAATTCGAAGTTTGATTTCCTTCTTATTTTCGAAGCGAGCAAACGCTGCACCCGGCTGAAATTGGCTGCTACTGTGTGTCTAGAGCAAACTTTGAGTATATATCTAGATTCTGGACCAATGAAAAATTGAGAAGAATCAAGAATCTGTTTATTCAACATCGACGAAAGTTGGGTACACTATCGCGGATGAGTCTGACGAGCGCGAAAATATCGAAGTCCGTTCAGAATATACTTTCAGAATTACCTTCCGTGTATTTTATTCATCGTTGGTATCGCGAACTTTGTGTGCGAAAATTGAAATAAAACGTCGAAATCCTTCCGTGTTTCGACTGGGGAATTTTTTTAAAAATTTTTACCGCTCCGTGGAGTAGCGGGTAATCTGAGTGGCCTCGAAATTCCAGGGGAATTTTTAACTGGGTCAACTTTTCGTTGAGTCTCCGTCACTATTTGTATTTTGTTATGTTTTCTTCCTGTTATCTGATTACAAATTCCGCCTCTTCTATCTGACTCTACGACGTACGGTATCTCAGTTATCTTCTTATGTCTCTACCTCCTTGAAAATCCAATTATTTTACAAGCCGTTGAATCGCTCAAAAAGAGAAAATACTGTTATAAACATGAAATGCAAATATCAACGTGAATTTCAAGTCACCATGATTTCACTGTACTACAAATCTTGAAGATAATGATGTTGAAAATAGTAGTGCACAACTTTCGTGAAATATAAATCTAGGATGAAGGTTTTCAATCAAAACTTTTTCGCTTCCACATCACACAATAGTCGGTATTACGGGACCGCGAGGTTTCTTGTTATGAAATAAAGTATAGGTATTCACTTGGAGTTAGATAGCCAGGTGAAAGAACTCAGGTAAACATAATTTTTTTTTTGTGAAAAAAAAATTTCAATCGTAACTTATTCAAACAGTTTACAAAATGTGTGGTGTTTATTTTCTCTGAAACGACAAGCAACAATGAGTTCAACGAGCTGCGTAGCTACTCGTTGAAACGAATAAACCTACCCTCTGCAAGCACAATACTGAGTACAAATTGCATAACTGCAAGTTCACGTAGCAAAAAATTCTAAATCACCATCACTAATCGTGAAAGCTTTTTACATAACTAGTGGAAACGGTTCATTTTACGTATTACCGCGTTTCGTTATGGCTGATAATCGGGAATGAAATTTTAGCAAAAACTTGAAATTAACGTATACAATTCTACATGCGTGTTTAGCTATACAGTTTAAATATTAATAAACTCCCGCTTTTACCCTCTGTCCTCGTATCTGAACCATCTAAACGTCGTTGATCAAACGAACACGCGATGCTTGCACGCGACGCTCATTCTCCTTCGCTGTTTTGCTTTGATCATATTTACCTTGCGTGAAGGATCACATAATACATTTTAACCGATATTAACCCAAATGGAGTAAATTTTGACGAAATGTAATAATCCGTTACTCAAAAGAACAAAGAAATTACCATTTCAATCGTCACACTGATTGGAAAAAAGAATCCAAAAAATTGGCCAATTCCTTGTCACGTCTTTGGAAAAAAGTAGCGATCAATGCTTCGGGGGAAAAAAAATAGTAGAGGTTTAAATTTTTCACGTGGCACGAAAGAGGAGGTGAAAATGTTCCAACTCGTTAACGAAAAGAGAGAAAAAGAGAGAGAGAGAGACGTGGGAGTCCACTTGACGAATCAAACTCCTGGCAGTCGTCCAAATTTTCGTCGATAACTTCAATTGAAATTCAGTAGCACGTCGGGCTAACCCCAGTTCCGGTGTCGGAATTAAATCCGATATCCCAATCGCTTAGCTCGGAACACGAATGATTAATCAGAACTTCACCTGACCGCGAGGACAGCCGGCCAGATAGTCCCAATGTTTCACGGCTCTTTCCGAATGGAATTGACCCGAACATCGGACCACAGAAGTAGAACTCGTTCGGCCCAAAATCCTGCTAAATAGGCACGCGATTTATCTTTACCGCGGTTCTCGGGAGCCTGTATGTGAATCGTAAAGTCCCATATTGACAAGTTTGGGCAGGAGTCTCTGGGAGAAGGTGTCAGAAATCCTATACGGAGCCAATATCCTCTGGCTCAGTTCTAGCTTGCCACGTTCCTCGAGAAGTTTTCCCTCGAGTCGAATTTTCCTGCCTCAAAAATCGGCTAAGCTCGTTCAGTCAGCACCAGTGGGATTAGGCGGTAAGATATGTCTGCTGGATTATCGGATGAAAAAACTGGATTGGCACAATTTTTACTCCTAAAGAGTGAAATGTCACTGTTAAATACTGAATGGCCACTTGTGAGAAGTGAAAAATTTGTGATTTTCTTTTGAGAATAATTTCTTGAATCTCAATACTCTGCGGATTCAAGGGTCATCGATTACGAGATTGGGGTCTGGTTTTCACGTATTCTGAGAGACAAAATATGGCATGTGATTTATGACGGGGTGGATATAAAAACCAATCCCTCATAGTAAGGCTTCAGATTTATAACCAGGGAGTTGAAACGACAGTTGAAAATCAAATTTAACGGGAATATCACAGATTTTCCACTTTTGGATCGGCAGTATTGGTTCCGCCATAGTGAACTTGATACTTCACGTGTAGAAATTTGGTCAGGGGGGCAATCAGGCCCTGATTATATGGCCTGATCACAGTTCGGGCCCTGATGATGACATGTAACATTCGGCACGGCGGGCCCCGATCTGGTATTAGTATAAATGATTAGACCCTGATCAGGCCCTGGTCAGGCCCTGATCTGCTGACCTCGCCACAATCCAAGCGGTATATTTATTTAAGAATAACGAACTAATCAGGCCCTGATCAGGCAATTGTGAGGGTATTGCCCAGGGCCTAAGCTATCCTCATAAACATACGCTAAGATTTTGACAATGCCAGTATATCAGGGCTTGACCGGGGCCTGATCAATTATCGTACAAAAATTGAAAATATCGGGGCCTGATGTGCAAAATGTTACATTTTCAGTCGGGACCAGAAATGGACATGGGGGCCCTAACATTGGTCAGGCCTTCCCTAACAAATTTCTACACGGGTTCGGTAATTCGCAATGTTTACGTGACGGAGGAATTTACAATTGGTTGCCGAAGATTGCGCGGGAGCGTCGACATCTGGATTTACTACGGAACGTGACAAGAGCACAAAACGTGATTAGAGTATCCCGAGGCAATGACCGTGGAGGGTGAAAGTTTGCCGAAACAACGTTACTAACACAGGGATTTCTGCGCAAAAAAAAAATAACAAAATGGAATCTTCACTCGTAAAAAGTCTTATTTTTATTACGCTGACGTCATGTTAAGTTCTGGTTGGCTCTGTTCTACGCGCAAGTTTTTCTTCCTTTTGATCGTAAACCAGCTGAGAAAATGAATTTTTATTCGACTCGTTTTCACTCTCTTCGTTGCTGTTCTCGGTACGTTACAGACATTTTTTTTTGTAGTGAAATTCGCGAATTGCAGTTCAGTAGAAAATGCTTCTCGAGCTTGATGCAGAAATTGATGGGATTATGATAATCCCTGTGAAATAATAAATAATATATGCCCTGAAAAAAAGGTGACGGTTCGAAGATTCAAAACTTCAGACCGTACGTAAATCGTCGGGTAGAATTCATCTGAAACTGTCCACAAACTTCAAGACTAGACTAAGTTGTAAAATAAGTCAGGATTATACCCGCAAGAAAAAAGAAGCAGACGTTGGAGAAACGTTGCATTCGAAATGGTGATGGAATTAATTTCGGTAATGGTGGTGCTCATCTCCTTGGATTCGTTCTTATACGTCTGATGCCGCCACGTTTACCGCACCCTTCAGCAATATTTTATCTTCTTCGGACGATCCAAGATATAAAACATTCCTTGGAGCCATTTTTTAACGTCGTTGGCTACCCGCAAGGAATCCGATAATATTTTAGGACCATAACGAAATATCATTCAGGGTATTTGGGTCAGATATTATCCCAAACCCGGCTGGTAACCTGACTCTAAAATACAACAGCTAACAAAACTGTGAAAATTAGAAGCCATGTCAATACTCGCTAAGCAAAACCACCAACTTTGAACACTCAAGAACACGCAGAAGAAAACTCTTGATTGGATAAACGGCTAATGAAAATAATTAATCTCATAACGTTTAGCATAACAGTTAACAGCCCCGATAAATTTATGGATATATTTCACGCATTCGGGTTGCTCCTGCGCAGTTTGGAGTAACCTTTATCAGCGACGTGCCCACCCGACCCTGTAATCCCTCCTTTATCGTATTCGCCAAAAAATCCATCTTCCCAAAGATATCTCTTCCGAAAATCTGTATCTTGTAAAAAGAGCGAGAGAGATTTTTAAGCCGACGATCCGAATGCGGATAAGATGGGTGGAATCAGCGAGGCTCAGGCCCGTCAAGCTCGGCAACCATTTATATCAGTGATCATTTTTCACCGCCCTCGATATACCGTTACATACCAAGCTTTAATACCTCGATAAGGAAGCAGTCAATCCGCGCGTTTTTATGGAACAAAACTTTATCTTGTTGGCGTGCATTTCTTTTTACGTCACGTCAACAACTTGTTTATATTTCCGTTTCGTAATCAAACGAGTGGAGGGTAGGTAAACTCGAAACCAAAGAAAGAATCTGAGATATAAAAATCAATAACTGAAGATAAAAACCGTATTGAAGATAAAGTGAGGTGAAGGCAAAGAAAGACTTGTGCAAGACCGATGCGCTACTCGCGATAAAAGCAGCTGATAAAAGCACTGCGGAATGCAGCGGACATATAAAATGAACCAGCATTATTCCAGAGCATGCTTGAGCGGGAGTAAAGAGTTTATCTGCAGACATGGGCGACAGAACCTTGGAGAGAATGATGTATTTCAATGTCAAAGGAAGATTGTACTTGAAACTTTTTACGTGGTTCCACTCAACGAAATTACGCTTAAATAAATCAGAATGAAATGAAGTAATATACCTTTCTTCGTGACAAAGCTGTACAACAGGATTTCATGGCGACAGAATTTTTTCTGAACAGTCAGTATTAATGGTAGAAGGGATTATACGTGATGTTTTCAACAAAGAGCTTGAGCAAACGACGAAGGAGCTTATACCACCCACTACTGTCTTAGCTCGGGAACAACAATACCTTAGAATTATAATTTCAGTTTGCTTGTACCGTCAAAGTGAGACATGTCTCGCATTAGTGAACATTATAGAATGTATGATATCCGCAATGATTGGCCTCGTTCACGGTACAACAATTCCTCCGTTCATTTACTGCATCCCGGATGAGAGAGCGAAATCCATGATTGAAGACTGCGCATTTCTTCCAATCAACGTCGATCTTAACACGCGGGAATTTTATGCAACCATCGCTGACATACGATGAGGTCCCTTTCGGGAACTTGGTGAGTGATATTTGGCAGTATGGACTGCTCGCCATTATCCCTCTCACCACAAAACTAAGAGCAATGGAATTTAAACGACTAGACGTACCCGGAAGCTCCGTAGAACAAGACTAAATTGCCTCCAATCAGCGTATTCGACCAAGCCCACAATTACTTGAACTCAGTCCTTGCTAGATTCCTTCCCTGCTGTAACTATCCCAAGGCATTCAAATTACCCGTGTAATTGTAAAGGGAGAGGGTAGTGAATGTTTACGGTGACATGTCGTCGCGAGCTTTTTTATGAACGAAGGGGTAGAAGGAGCTGATAATTTGTATGCCGTCGTTGATCCTCTTAATACCTCGTCTTCGACTTTGCCTCGTCATCCTGAACAACCCCCGCTCACGTAATCACCCCGTTTTTTGTCTGCCGACTGTGTTGAGCCTCGTTGATAACGGAAGCTTCTTTTACCCTTTCCCTCAACATCTTGGAGAGGTTTTTATCATCCGACTGGGAAAACAGGAATTCCATCACTCATCTGGACGAGTTGTTGTACGTAGATTGATACCTATTCCAGCCCTGTTTAAGTCCAGGCTCCCAGAGTCCCAAGAATCCTCAACGAACGGTTGATTTGCATTTCAATGAAATGCAGAGGAGATATCAACGTCTGCTATAGATATACCATCTTGCGCTGGATTTCAGCAATCACTTCGAATCCCAAGGACTCTTGGTCCGCTTCCTATCTTCAGACTCCGGGGATTCGTAAAAACGAAGGGAATGAGTAAAGGAGAAACGTCCGAACCATTGCATCGGGAGAGAAATCCTTCCGGATATGAAATGAATTTTCTTGAAAACTTTATCCAAGTGAGCTGTCCTCGTTCAGCAGTATGCTCGTTGCCCCAATTAAGTAACTCGTGAGCTTTTTCTCTCGGAACCTCTTGATTCTGAATATAGCTATAACTATATCTGTTCTTTGACGCTCAACTGACAGTAGCTACTGGCACGAGCCACTGTCTTGTAGTTAGTACTTGTAATTCGATCAAAGCCCAACTTGAACTTTGTGTATTAAAAGTTTTAACTCGAGACTCGCGTACTGCCTAACCACAGTAGTTGATATGCTTGCCAGTGAGCAGCTCTATCCCCTTTTGCCGTCAAAATACAATTAGCTTCCTCGACATCACTGGCTGAGTATTGATCGTCTGGTAGCGAATTGAAACTTTTTTGTTATAAAGTACTTCGCCCGGTGAAGCTAGAGGCGGAACGTCGATCCAAGCCTAAGATTATTAAATATTTTAGTCGCTCTTTCCAAGGTATCAGTTTGGAACTTGGCTGCCAAAATCTGTTCAAGTGTTCAGGTTAATAGCTGCGGAAACGTGCCGAGGAACTTGTTAAAAATTCATCATCTCCGAAACGCAGTTCAGAATTGAAGGGATCTTTCATGAAAACTTTTTTTATGTATCAAAGATAGGGCGCAGAGTTGGGATAACGTGATACCAAATATCAAGGTTAGGCGAGGTTAGGATTTGGTAGGCTCCAGGCTCGAGGCTTCCACCCAGTCCGGTGTAAGCCGGGCAAATATCCATAATGAACGTCAGGCAATCCGTACTGTGGTCATATCGCACGTAATTGAGGACACGGGAGGTAAACTATCACCCAGAGACGTCTATCTACTCTATGAACGGACAGTTACGTATATTATTACGCACTGTTACCGTACATCAACGGTGCTCTAAGCTATCTAGAAGACGTAATTCCTCATACGGTCACCACATGATACTGTCCGCTGCGCCATCACCACTAATAATAATTTGTGTGCACAGTTTCTGGACGGTACCAAAATGGCGGCCAATTATTCATCCTCGATATCTCGGAGTTCAGAGATTGACGATGCATGGAAAAAGCTCGTCTACGGGTTTTGGTGCAAGTGGCTAAATTCCGCTCATCCGTATCACAGCTCCACTCTATTTAAGCGACATTCGATGGAATGTACGAAGGATGGAATTCAATATGTTCACCTCTTTCTCACTGAGCTATAACTTACAGCTCACGCACGAGAAGGTTTAGGCTGCCTAATTGAAACTATATGATAGGCCTAACACATGGGCTGCGCCCAATTAGTCTTATGGCTTGCTCGTAAGACCGAACGCTTATATATTCTAATCTCTGGTTATACCGTCGAGAATTACCCACGGGGGAGAGAATCGCTCGACTGATATAGAGAGTCAAAATCCCGGCTCAGAACATCCCCCGGTAATCTTGTGTACGGATAACGTTAGTCCTTCAAAGGTTATAAACCTCGAAGCAGAGTCGTTGGTTTCTACAGCTAGGAAGGCTACCGGTATGACTTAGAACCGAGTGAGCTAAGTAGTTGTCAGTTGAATTTCTCCACTTTGGTCGACTGAATGTATGTACATACATGAATATGCAAACCGGAACAACTTGGCTTTAGGATGAATGGAAATCAGCGCTTAATTCGATATTTGAGAACGGATCAGACGATAAGAATATGGATCTGCGGCACAAATTTGAACGCTCACAGAATATGAAGGCACGTGATACAATCGAAACATGTATGTACACACGTAGCTCTAAATAACGACGTTATCGTGAATGGGATGCAAGCCACGAGACTATAATGAGAGCCTGATACCGCCGGGTGAGTTACCGTCACGCACAAAGCCATCAATTTTCGGTTCCATTTGGAACGAAAAATCGCGTTACAAATTCTTATCTTGAATAATTGAGTACCGTTCATGGATGATTTTTTACTGCTCTTCAACGGGCTAATTTCGTGAAGTAGGGAACCGGATATAGTATCGGATAACAGTCGTACCTGGTCAACTTCTCATATTATCGCCCCGTCCATTTGGTGTTTGTGGGATTCCTGTTCGGAACTCACAATCAGCAGACCCGATTTACTTCTAGAAACTTTTCAGGCTTGAAGTATCGTCTCGTCGGAAGATTCTTGGGCGTCGTTTTTCGGTCACAAGTTAGAAATCAATCAAATTACCAGATACGCCCTCGTCCCCGAAGAGAAATTCAATTTGTCTATCTAACCCGAAAAAAAATACATCCCTAATCCACTATCACAAACACGGGTCCACGTGGGCAAAAAATTTCGCTAATAAGATCCGATATTCTTTCAACTCAGCGATTCATTTGGGTTCGTCCGTCTGATCGTGAAACAACGATAGAATCAGGTTTACGAAAAAGAAAAGGAAAAAAATAACGCTTTCAAATTGGAATTACTGCACACACGAATCTAGTGCGAGGTTCGTGTTGTTATCGCGAAAATGCGAGCCACCGCTGAAATAAAGGAGAGGGCTATGGTAATAAAATGAAAGATAAACACATGTATTCACATAACCGTACAGCGGTCATTGGACAACTGGCACACACACGTGACGCTTTCGGAGAACTACGATGTACATTTAGCACAAACCACAACTAGAAACGTTACAACAAATAATTAATATAGGTACCAGTAGTAAACGTGATGGTATACTGCATCCGAGTACCCACTCAACTCGATAATTATTATATAATTGCAGCCCGTTGGTAACGAATTGAAATTTTTCATTTTACGTTATCATCGTTAAAGCTTTATTCCGGTATGAAATTATCGAATATAGCACTCAGATCCACTTTTATCGCGTAGTTCTAGATTTTCAAGAAATCATTATTTTCAGAAAACAGGTCACGACTGATCGAGTTAGACTTTGATAACGTGGAATACCGGATAACTCTATCAAGGTGGCTACGGTTCGGCTGTTGCTTTAGTTCCACTACCCAAAATAACCGAATTCTAACGAATTACACTTCATCAAAGTATCAGTGGTATTTTGGGGTTGCGTGGAACCAAGGTATCTGAGTTTTCTCGGTGTTCAAAGTGTTCTTAGTCAAGTTAGTAGAGTTGAATTGAAATTCTAGAGATCCAGCGAACATTCTAACGCATAAAAACCACCCTCAATTCTCCTTTACTTTCCGGCCTACGTTTGTACGTACCCAAACGCCAAAGTACTCCGAGGATATTTGAATATCCTTCTTTCTAAGAAATATTTCTTTATTTCTTTTTATGTATCTGAACGTGACTCCAGGACTCGACGAGGGACAATTTCCGTACGATTGAACAGACTGTCTCTTATTATGTATAAGCGTCGGGGCAGGTCGGGGGGAGGAAATAAACCAACCCTTGACCCGCCTTGACCACGGGACAAACCACTAGTAGCAATTAGGGGATACTGGATTTAAGGTTGAGCTGCTCAAACAGTAACCGTCCGACCTAATTCGAAGTTCCCAAGGTTATACCAGTCTTCCAGGGTGGTTCAATTAAAGTACATACGTGAGGTTCAGGGGTGGAATGAGCCACGTCACAATCTGCTACGGTCTCGACATCCATGTGGAATTGAAGAAACCCTACTCTGAAGGCTCGGTGTACCTTTCCCTTGGGACACTTTATGGGTTGACGGTTCGTGACGGATCCCAAATTATGCGACTTTAGGTATGAATTCTAATGGAAACAGAAATGGAGATGGAATGATGAGAATGGATTAACCGCAGACACTTGGACATAAGGCTTTTGATTTTCGTTGTCAGAGTCCAGTTTAGCCAAAAATTGCAACGTGCCGGAGGCACGCAGAATATTTCTTCACGCGCTCTGGTCATGTTTTCCGTGTGTCATTTTTACATCGCCATTAATTAGAATGTCTTAATCTGTTTCAGGCCTCGTTTTACTCAACCGCCCTGAAAACCCTGATCTCTATGTCTACTGTGATACTGCTTGGCCTCATATCTGCTTATCATGCCTTAGAAGTTCAGGTACGTAATACAGTTGATTCCATTTCATTCTCATTCCCCCCGGCCAGATTGGAAATCAAACACGTTGTATACATCAGATCTATTTTTGAAGTAGGTATACATTGATCCTTCTACGACGACGATGATGATGAAGGTTGATTCGCCATTTATCTAGGCTATTGAAATGACACGATCTGAATTTCCACCAATTTTCACAATAGACTCCGAGGTTAGGAGCATCTTTGTACATCCCACAATGGGTATCTTGTATCTAAGGACTCGTCCGGACGTCTGAGAAAGCCTGTTATTGATCAATATATTACCCCAGGGACTTGAAGTTGCAGTTGAAGCGAACAGGAACTACCAAACGTTAAATACGACATCGTACGAGTCGAACGAGTCATCTGACCCTATTGTGTGTAAGAGGAAGTTCGCCCGATGCTGTATACCTCAGCCATTGCTTCAGATAAGATCATTTATCACATGGAACAGCCTACCTAAGCTTTCGTTTACCAGATAGTTGACTTCGTCTTTTCTTGTCGAACATACAAATATGACGTCTTTCTTCCCCCGCAATAAAATTCCCCGGCTACAAACCGAGCCGACATTTATTTTGGCACCGAAATGGTTTTTTTTGCTGATTTTTAGGAGAAAAGAGGGTCGAGAATACACACCCCTGCTGGTCTTTGTTTCAGTCTTATTTCCTCTGGGAGGTTAGTTTTTCTCACAAAATCCAACATCGAAACATTAACTCTTTTATTCTTATCTTCAGTTGGTCAGACATCTCTAAAGCTTTTTAGTTAATGGTGGATCTGCCATGGGCTAATGACTCCATTATCTCTCGGGAAAAAGGTTATCTCCTTCTACAGATGACAACGTCTTCAGAGAGTGGATATTTATCGAATGTCACCAACAAAGGTAAAATTTACCACGTAGCCAGACGGCTAGTAGGGTCCAAATTCAGAGGCAAAGTTCTGCGAGTAACACGAAGTTAGTGGTTACTAACGACAAATATTGGCAGATCTCTCTCTATCGCCTCATGTTGGCCATGTTTGCTTCGTTTACATGGTAGCCTTCACCGAAAGGGTTTCGCTTTAGTTTTCGAGTTTGAGTTCCACCGTCCAATCTTTCGCGGTATACGAGATTCCGATAATTTTACTATCGCTACTTCTACTGCTATTTTGTTTCGTCGGAGAACCAAAAAAGGGTCGATCGTTAATTCAAAGCACCATTCCGAATAGTCGGCGCCAAAGAGAGTCTAGTCTCGTTCAAGGGACGCGGTAATTCTATCGACCAATGAGTTCTATGATACGTGACGTGAGTTCGTAAGACTTTCGAGGCGATTCAAAGACTCAGTTTCACGCATCAACTTCGTTTTTAGCTACTCTAGCTTCCCTGGCATCGGGCTTCATCATTTGATTATGGACCCCTGACGCGCTGTTATCAAAATAAATAGCTGCCACCACGGTAAATATTCCGGGTCTCATAATACAGCCACTCCAAAATGCTAATATTAATTGTGTTTCCGTACTTTGCTGTTATTTATTTGATAAAGTACCGAGTAGACAAGAATTTGAATTGTGGCAACAATGTCTCAAATGTGAGACAGCAGTTTCTGTTTTTTTGGGAACATTCATGCCCAACAGTATTCAACAGTGAACTTGCTGGAGAAAATATTCCAACTTATTCAACCGGAAATGAACCAAACTAGAAGGTCAATAATTTCGAACAAGTCTGCAGCTCTGGGTGAAAACTGGTTGATTTCATCCTGAGCCACGGGGTTTTCGATATCGTGAATTCCGTGATTGTCGTATTAGGATTTTGGACCCGTCCCAAGGACGCGTTATAGTGATTGGTCAGTTTGCCGAGTCGCCAAAGCTCTGGGGCTTTTATGAAGCAAGTTTCCTTTCCCTCATCTCGTCCAGAACTACCGTGCAGTTGGCTGAATCCAAACATTGAACCACGAGTCAGCTAAAATCTATACGACAATACAAGACAACAGATAAGCCGTCGTTAATATCCGCCTCCCTTTGAAAATGACTTTTCTCATCGATCCGTGTGTCAGAAGCGAAATCCTACCCAAACACGGTAGTGTTCTAATGTGCGATTCTCAGGAATGTGCGCTACAAGTATTCAACCTTAGATTTGGTGCAACGCGCCTCCGACATCACAGTCGACTGCTCATCTCTTCATAGAACTCGAATGCATCCGACTCTTCAAGTTATATGTTCGAATGGGTCGCGGAAGCTTTGCGTGCTCCTGAACTGTATCAGAGGTATCCCCGTCTTTTTATAGAATCAAAAGGAAACAGAGCTCTGTGTTTCGCTCAATAATAATAGATCAAATGCGTGGGCACAACCATAGGGACCGAATAGAGTCAGGGCCAACTCTACTCAATTTATGCGGAGCTTCGCACAAGAGCAATCATGGTCAGGAATTGTTGACGAATGATTGGACAAACGAAACACCGTTATTTTCCGGTGTTGAAAGGCACGGACTACATTGTTGGAATCTTCTTTGATTGATGAACGATGAGTCCGGAAAACTGTATAAGACTTCGAGGAAAGGAAGCAATTTTTGAACACGGCAATGATGCGACCTATGTGTGATTCATTGATCGATGAGTGCGATGAGAGGGTGGAGACCGCGGGATTCGTTGGTACGAACCTATCGATCGTATTTGGTGATATTCGTCGAACCTTCGTCACCCAAAGACAGTTAAGAATTAGCCGGGTTCTCCAATGTCCGTATTGTTACCTCCGTAAATACAGGATAGATGGACCCAAAGCCAACTAATGTAACTTCTAAGATTGACGACTGGACATCAAGCCTCGTCGCTGATTAATCAATTAAACAATGGGGAGGATTCTTATTTTCCCGAAAGCTCGACCTCGACAATACTTTTAGATAGGAAAGCGATTTGACTGAAACAAGATTTCTTCTGTCTAAAATGAACCAGTTGAAAATTGAACATCCGTGGGACCAGCGGTATAACTCACACGTGCATTTTAGTGGTACGGGACAAATTGGCCCGTTGGATAACGTCAGTATATGTAATTGGATTTCAGCGGAGCTAAATGGCTGCCTCGTATCTCGACAGCTTAGTTGGCGACCGCATGTACACTGATACACAGAAACTCAAAGGACTACCGAAAAGACGAATCAGAGGGATTAAGTGGTTGACATGCGTGGTTACAGCTCAGCGTTGCGATCAAGCACTCAACCTCCTGACTAATTTTCTAATTATTGTGGAGGGTGACATCATGGAAAGCTTTTCATCAGCTTCAAATGCTTTGCATGCTCCTCCACCATCGGGTACGATGAAATATGATCCCGATTTCGATGAGGTGAAACGTCGCCGAAAAGCGAATTGAAACACTTGTGCAGGTTTACAAAGAGAAGACGTGAATTTTCTCACGTTTTGTGACAAAAGCTTGCGGATTTGTTCCCTTATGAATACCGTAAGCTATGCAGATAGGATGATTTATGACACGGTTCGTGTATTTCTATCCATTAGCCTATACTGTTCACTGCTGTCTCACATAAGCAGGCTGAATATTTTATAAAGTGTTCATCATTTGTTTAAGCAAATGTGAACAACGAGCGCGTTTCGTCGCCCAGATGCTACACTGCGATCATTACTATTCATTACTGGGAAAGGAAAAACCAACCTTAGTTACAACTTTCGCTGTAATTCACACGCTGAAATCACAAATAACTTCTTCGCTCTTATCCTTTCGCAAACTTTCATGTAGTGTTTAAAATTGTGATGCTCTACAAATTGATGCATCAAGCTACAGCGAATGAAATTGACAGGAATTTGTGAAATAATTAAAACTCGCAATGAAGAGGAGGCCTGTTCTTTTTAACGCGAATTTTTTTTCGGGATGGTTAAATTCACCCCTGTAGGTATATACATATACATATTTCTTCGGAATTTTATCTCTCGTAGTATACACGACGTCCAAGATAAATGACGCGATGGTCGTCACCGAGGTAGAGGGTGGGTTAGAAATATCTTTGGGCAAAATTCCAGAATTTAAAGAATTGAGAGGTTCTGAAAGGGTCTCCAGAAAAAAGCGAGGAGTAATGATTGATCGAATTTTCTTCTGTTTTTTTTTTCCTTCGTCTTCTTATCTCTTCACTGTCTCTTATTGTTCCCGCAGTTATTCATGATCGACAACTGCGCTGACGACTGGCGAATCGCAATGACATGGCAACGAATCTCTCAGATATCCATTGAGCTAATCATCTGCGCGATACATCCTATACCAGGGGAATATTACTTCCTGTGGACGACTAAGCTGGCCAACAAGGGTGGCGACATCGGGTCTAAGTGGGTCCCATACGACGTCACCTTGTCACTACCGATGTTCCTGAGGCTATATCTAATCTGTCGAGTGATGCTCCTGCATTCTAAACTCTTCACCGACGCCTCATCGAGGAGTATAGGTGCCCTAAATCGGATAAACTTCAACACTAGGTTTGTTCTGAAGACTCTGATGACCATCTGTCCGGGCACTGTGCTTCTAGTCTTCATGGTTTCCTTGTGGATAATCGCCTCATGGACGTTGCGGCAATGCGAAAGGTACGAAACTCTCATTATTCACCTTTATAATCCCTCGCTTTGCTGTAAAGACCACATCCAGTATTAACACACTATCACAAACCGTGCCCAAGGAAAGCTCGACTATACTTTGCGACTAGAATAAATTCTCGCAGACGCGGACAATCCTCAGAAATCAATAATGTTCAGGTTCGTAATGGATGAGTTAACTATCGAGTTGAGAACCGTTTGGGTGTTTGCTGGTAGATTATACCTACGGGCAACAAACCCTTGTTAATTAGAGGGATAGGAGAACGTGGAAATTGTTGATCTGCAAAACAGGAGGCCCGAAGCGTGTATTCCCGGTGCATCGAGTGGAGCTTGTAACGGAAATGGTTGGCTTTAGAACTATGAGAATATAAAGGTATCCTAACGTCGGGTGGTTCGCTGTAGTAAGTACCAGAAATTTATACCGGTCGTAAAATGGCACGGCTTCCGGACTTTGCTCGTATGGATATCGAAACTTTTTACAACCATAATTCGGTCATCCCGCCGGTTGATAATATAGATTTCGAGCTATTTTTTTAACGACGATACTTTTCTTTTGAATAGATTATTTTCAACCGTAAAAACGAATCCCGCATCTTTGTGACAAAATGAGAATGAAACCGGCTAGGCTATAAACGTGGTACCTATACCGATAACCAAGACCCCGGTCAAACTTATCTGATTACGGCTTTATTGCCGGAGTAGATCTGACGGAAAACTTCCTACTCGTAATGATTAATCGATGATAACCAACGTACCGTATATCGACGTGATAGACTTAAAGCTACCCTGGGGCACGGGAGACACCTTTCAACATCCGCCACCTCCTCGACCTTCAGAGACTTGGAATTTATCGCGACACAACACGATCAGAAAAAACCTGACGACACTCAAAAAGCACAAACAGGCAATTAGAATTTTGAAAGATCCCCAAGTTTCGCACCGGAAATGGGATTAATTCAGTTTGTAATCTCGGAGCACCTCCAAGCAAACGTTTTGGCAGTAATTATTCCAGAAACAAGTAGCATACGTCACGTACAATATCAAACCGCTTCAAGGACTAATTTAATTCAATGGCGGACCGTCAAGCGTCATTTACTCGGCGTACGAGTTGGATTAATTATTTCTTGCCGTTGAATAGTAGGTAGTGCAACGCGATACGTGAAACATCTACACAAGGGTACTAATGTTCTAGATCAACACACAGCTCAAATCCGTGCGGCCATGTCACGACAAAGAAACTGTTCGACCACAATAGGTGCAGCTATGGGATACCCATTATACTCTGTCCGTGTGTATACCTGCTTCTGAATATCGCATACGCGTTTGATGTTTCTGATACACAATACACATACACCGGGGATTATCCTAATCAGGCCATGCCTCGATGGCTCAATATGTCCGCGTACCCTTATCACGAAGGCAAGACCACTTCCAAATCTTGGAGACGAAGAACTTATCCGCCTATCGGAGACTAGAAAATTTTGTCTTTGACATATTTCACTCATTTGCGTGACTTGAAAATATTGTGCTACATAATTAAAGTTGCGACCGTCTAAGTCGAGTCACGGTTAATCAGCTATTACGCAGAAGATTACGGTTTCGGAATAGAATAGTAGACGCCTGTGCTGGGACGATAATCGTTACGTACTACAATGCACACTGATACGTCTCAATCCGAAACATTTTCGTGTACTCCAGACACTGAAATACCAAACGATAACACGATACCGTATATATCTGATCTAACAGAGTTTTCTTGAGTGTCATTTTCTCAGAGTAACCGAACTGTCAGGCGAAGGTTGTTGGCGAAAATAAAACGACCAAGAAATAACCGATGCAAAATCGATCAGACGTTCCGTGTCAGAAGATATGATGTTACTCGAAGACGTTGCGATGCAGACAGGCTGCTATACGCAGATTCGGCGATAACATTTCTTCAATTTTTTATTTTTTTTTCTCATACCGGAGTGAAAATAGAGACAAAAATTTATACTCCGAATCTATGTAAAATCTATTTCGACGTATAGAAATTTATGCCGTCTAGTTTTTACCTTCTTTTTTGAAAATTCATTCCCTCGAGCTGCGCTCCTGGGACTCTGGAGCAAATTATTCCATAGATGCAAGTAAAGATATACCGTTTGATTATACGTGGGTACGTACTGTACCGTGTAACTGACGTATATGGGTCGTTAAATCCGGTGAGGCAATGCACCGAATTGTTGTTACCCTCCGAATGGCGAATGTTAAATTTAGTTAGTGTGACATAGATTTTGGATCGGTTATTACTCGTCTGAGCCTTATCACTTCTTGACTGGTCCTATTCAATTGAAAATATTAACATGGCGGTGAATAGACGTTATTCTTTGTTTGCGATTGGCTGTAAATGTGGCCCAATGGCCGGAACCTCTTTATCGACGCAGTTCAAAATTGTTCAATTTTCATGATCGTTTTACGTTTTTATTACCGCTTTGCCAGAAGCTTTGATACCGATTTGTTAACAATCGTCGACGTTTACGTGCCTATATTATATTCGTATATATGTATTTATACTCATACACCACACACACACAAGTATATATATATATATGTACAAATATTTCGCCAGAGCTTGTAGTGACTCATTTAACATATTGTATAAGTACGTCTATATAGTTACGATTTTAGTGCATGTTACGTGTGAGACATAAGTATATGTCATAATTTCGAAAATCCCATCTGTATGTGCACAGTCAACATCATACGATTCCGACCAGAATTCAGGTCTGTGAATAATGTGAATAGGTCAATTGTAATGTGAACGGTATGCAATACTATAAGAGTGAGAAAAAAAAACACTCAAAGCTGAGTTCAGTGCTCTTTCTCTTTGACTTTCTGTGAAGGAGGCTAACTGCTCCTGGAAAATATCTTCGGATAAGCTGGGAACAACGTGGAGCTTTGTCATGCGATACAAAACGGAAAATAATTCTATTCATTGTCTCGTTTATTTCTTCGCAAACATTTTTGTTCCATAAGGGAACAATAAAACGCAATATTCCACTGCTGCACATTATTTTCGCATGCTACGGTCATACTGCCAGCTGTTCTACCGGGGTTCAGTTTGTTTCTGATGATAGAAAACAACCTCCGCGATACAATAACCGCTATCGAAACCTATTTTTCTGTTCTCCAGTTTCTGCGTTATTATTGACTTTATCAGAAAGATTATTGCTCGCTGTTTCACTTGTCGACGATTTTTCAAAGAGTTCGTGTTATTTTGACTGTGCATTTTCTTGTCTCGTATCGTATTACAGCTGCAGCTACGTTACCTTGAGCAACTCCAGCATATTGGCCCTACAATTTTTCTGTATTACTCGCAACTGACTGAGCTTTTGAAAATATATTTCGGTGTACGAATAGCCCCAATTTTCGTAACCATTTTATCGACTTGTGATCACTCCCTCGGGGATAATTAATTCTCCGCGCGTATTTAGGGAGGATGATTTCTAGATACGATCGTTATTACCGCCTCCAGGGATCGCTACATATCTTACGAATCTCTTCTACGAACTCTTAGTTTCACATTTGCGGTAGGGTGAATACCAATCGAAACGCTCATCTTCGTCAGTTCATCCATTATTCAACAACAACAAATTTGAGCAGGATCAACCGAGGGTTTCACGAGAGTCGTATCATGCGAAGGCACTGTTTAAAAATGAGGTAAGATGGCGCCAAGATTCCAATCAACCAATTCTTATTTTTATTCCCTCTGCGTTTTAAGATCTGCCCCAACGCTGCCCCTCGAAATCCTGTCAGAGAATAAAACTTCCTCGAAAGCTGCGGTGATTTTATTCAATTATGGATCCCTCTAATAGCCAGCGAAGGGTATAGTTGCACTCGAGTAGGGAGGTACGGATATTTTGTACACATTATACAAACTTTCGAATAGTTTTATGATTTTATAAGTTTCAACTGCAGTTATAAAACCATCAAGAATGAAGGTAAAATGAGAAAGAATAGAAAGTAAGAAGAATTGCGATCCCAGTGAGAATCTACAGATAGGAAACTACAGGCACTTGAGAATGTTCTTTATTTTCACAACCTAAAGGAGAGTAGGAATCGGCTCCAAGTGTAACCAGAGAACTAACACCTGTATAGCTATAATAAAGGCAAAAGTTCTCTTCGACAATCGGATGCGGATTTTTCGATAACGTTTCGGCAAGTCTTCCCTGACCTGCTCAAAAAATAGGATCAAATACACCAGGACATCAAGTTATGGATCTGAATCCTCCGTTTAGAGAATAAATTGAATATTCATAAAACTGTAACTTTGGCATTGCACCGTTCTATGTATCACCGCATATTTATTTGTTCTCGGTTCAATCGAGATGACGATATTGTTATTTGCACATTTGTCAAGTTGCTGATCATTGTCGCTTGGAAGCTTATGCTTGAGCTCGTTTCGTTTTCATTTAAGAATTTTTGTCTCAGAGGTTTGAATTTTTTCATTGTACAAATAAGATCTCGTTGATCTTGCTTGTGATCAAATTTGTGTAATACTTGAGTCAATCTTGAGTCAATTTCGGAAGTGATAAATTCACTTTGGTCACCTCTGCAGTGATTGTTAATAAAACCACAAGGCCGGTGTACCTACGTGATGAAAAAATTCAAATTCTCAGCCACCTCATAAGTCTTGCAAATTTAAAGACTGTCGGTATTACACTGGCTACGATATTAGATTTTTTCTATGTATTTATTTATGGTTCATGAATGTAGTATGCGCTTATTTCTCGTTCATTTCAAGTAAATATTCAACGTTGTGGCATCTTGGCTGTAAAAATACTACTCTTATTATGTTTTACTTGTTTATTTCGCCAAACTCACCAATCGCCTAGCTTACGACACCGTTGAGTTTAGAATACAGCTGATCATATAAGCTTTTTATGGTATCAAGAATATAATTCTAAAAGAATTTGAATTAAAACATTTACAAAGTGAATAAAAGAAAAAAAGAAAATTTGGTACGGCGATAACGCGGTGAAAAATCGAAATAGATGAAAAGCTATTTTATTTGGGCACTAATTTAACTGCAATAAATATCCTAATCGAATCTGCACTCCGCCAATCTAAATATTTCAATCAGCTCTCATCCCTCGTCAGACCTTGAATTGACTCCAGAAACGAAATCGGATAATTGCTGAGTGACTGAGGATAATCAAGGGAAAAAATCTGCGCGATTGAAAGCTAATTGACACGAGAGTGTGAAGTAAAATCGGACGATATATGTATTTGGAGAAGTAGTTGAACCTGCGCGCTTGTTCTTTCCGCATATCCATGTAATGATTCCAGAAAGCCAAGGTTTATATCCTCAATAAACGTTATTGTCGTGGTATTAACCACAAAGCGAATCAGGTCAGAAGCGACGACTATGATGTGTTTGTGAGGATGAAGGCGTTCGAGCGTACGAATTGCAGTCGTAAGCCTAACGACACAAAGTCCCCCGTTATCGCCAGCCAAAGTACCAAGTGCAATCCACGCTTCTCCAATCTTCAATCTTCAATCTTCAATCTTCAATCTTCAATCTTTTCTCCGATCTCCGATCTCCGTTGTTGGATCCAGTGAAAGAGAACAACTAGTGACAACTCGCTGGTCAATCATCGGCAATCTCAATTATTGAATCAGGACGGTTACCCGACCTCGCTCGACCTACATCTGTTCGAATGATCAAAGTACAGAGACCGCGTTATCACAGGCTCGCGAATGTATCTGGGATCCATATCGTGGAACTGGCGCAAATAGAATCGAGGACTGAAAACGATTCGTGGAAATTGTGTAAAGGTGATTTCTCTCTCGCTCACTCTCTCTCCTCCGGATGATAAAATATCGTGGTGGCTAAATTTTTTTGTTAAATTTGAGCAGCGTGGATTTCTGATGTGAATCAATACCTACTATAAACCTCGTGTAATTCCTGATCTGTACAATTGATTTTTCAATTGATTAAAATGATGAATGATTCGATCATTACATTGTGTACTAAAGACACAATTTCGATTTGTTAACTGGCAGGTATGAATTTGGATCGTATCAACGATGTGCATTCATTTATATTCGATTGATGATACTGTATATGGTCAAGATTTCTTGCCTAATTATTTCTACACAACAATTCACATCTTGGAAAGCTGAACGGACTCGAACATTGAATAATGTAATTAGATAAGCGGAGGAGAAATTCAGTGCCAACTTCGTTTTACTACAATAGCAAATGGAATAATAAAGCTATTATAGAAATAGTTATATGTCAATTCGCCAACTTCCGCATCCCGAGTATTATATCCGTATACACTCGAGCCAAATTCATACCGGTTGGAGTAGCGCATATACGGTCGTAATTAAATCCTCCCCTTGTGAATGGTTAAATCATTCTCCGGTAAAAAGAAGTTTGATTAAAAATGAACGGGTATAAAATTATTAACTAAACTCTATTGTCGGATAAAAACTGAGCCTCACTCAATTCTGGGAAATAGAATGTGTGAATTTCAATTTTCATTATATGGGGTCTGCTCGATCGGTAGGAAACAATTTGCCGATGACGGACTTCCGGGATGTTCGAGTGTGAAACTCAAAGAGAAGGACACGCAGAAAAATGTCTGAAGCGAATGAGTCTCAAAGTACATTGATGATCACATGCGAAAATAAGGAATGGAATGAAATGACAAAAATGCTGCGGAGACGGTGACGGAGAAAAGGACAAGGATTGATGGAAAGAAACAAAGTAAAGTTAGAACAAATAATGATCAGATAATAAAAAGTATCAATGAAAAAAGTCGATGTCGTGGCGTTGTCGTGTGTGCACCGGCCTCTATATCCGCCTGCAGGTACCACGACGAGGAGCATGGAAATCTTCTCAACTCAATGTGGATGATCGCTATCACCATTCTCTGCGTTGGCTACGGCGACATCGTACCCAGCACATACGGAGGCCGAGGGATCACTCTGACCTGCGGTATGATGGTGAGTCATATCTGTTTTGACAAGGACAAAAGTGGTGCCAGAAGACGCGGAGTACAGGTGAGAAGCACGGATCCATCCAGCATCATCGTGTAATGACTAGTCAAGACCACGACTGGCACGAAAGTAACGACATAAAGCGTCTTACTTTTACCTTCGATGTATCGAATCACCCTGTTACGCTGATAGAGTCCGATGGGAAATATCTAACGACAAACTTAGACAGTTCGTTCAACTTGATTCACGAAATCAGTGTCGATAAGTTTCTTGCGCGTCAGTCGTGTACCAGTACCAGGGATTTGTGGTAAGATTTTATCTACGTTTCAACATTGGATGGAAGTCATCGACGTCGTCGACCCGATCAACTTCAAGGTATTCAACGATAAGAGTCGCATTTGGCGTTCGTACGTGTACCTAATTTTTTTTTTTCTTCTGTCGATTGGCTTTTATCGTCAACTGCTTCGTATCTGATTGAAACGACTTTTTTACTTCACCCGTCGTCTGGAATCACATCCATCCAAGCAATCTGTTCTCAAGTTTCTTATAAAATACCCTGTCTCTTCCGCCCCGCGTAGTTTGCCACAGATTTTCACTGGGAATGTCGTGATTCATTCGATGGAACAATCCGAAATGTAGAACTCGACTATTCAACGAAGTTATGACGGTCTGGCTTTTGTCTGTGGCCAAAATATGCTGGCGATTAGAGGGAAATAACACTCAGGAGATTCACGCTTGATTCAACGCGACCCTCTTCTCGCCTCTGATCAACACGGATAAAAACAGAATCCGATTGCTCCACGTGCTACTTGCAAAATGACAAATTGTAAAGCGATTGACCGTCACAGGCGGTTGACGGGAGTCCATTGTTAGGAAACTACCAATATCTTATGCTAGTGGCATGAATACATCCCGTCATGTTCATCTGAGGTTTGATTCTGCGATTTACCAGCCTAGCAGTAGTTACTTTCACGGTTTATGTTCACGTCGGCGATCAGCCGGTACTCTAGTTTTCTGAAGAATACGACCCTGGTAATACGTTTCCTGTCAATATCAGAATAGTTCCGACGTCTAGTTCCGCGCAGTGAGAGTGCGAGACACAACAGTTATTTTGAAGTACGGAAAGATCGAATGTCGGTAGAGTGTATGAAACTTGATAATCAGAAATCGAAACAAAGAAAAGAATGTCAACTACACGGCATTCCTCGACCCCGATCGATTTCACACTTCTTTGGGGTTCTTCGTACACCAGGTCCTCGACGTTAAACTCCCGCCTTTCTATCCGCTGGTAAAACAAATGGATTGCTAGGTTTCACGACGAGGAGCACGCGAACCTTCTGAACGCGATGTGGCTGATCGCCATCACCTTCCTGAGTGTTGGGTTTGGCGACATCGTGCCGAACACTTACTGCGGCCGAGGCATTGCTGTATCGACGGGGATGATGGTAAGATGTCTGTCTATATTACAATAACGAGCGGGGGAGGAGAGTGGCTATACGATATTCAAAACCGGTCCGCGTTCTAGCCGCGTGTATAACAACGAATGTCAAAAGTTGAAAGTCGAACGTCAAGTTAACCCTTAGAGATAAATGGTCAGATCGCGGAGCTTTGAGAATGTGAAACTCGCGCAAAACTCATTTGTATCGGTGTTCGCTTAGCGTTGTAGTTCCCGAGCGTTCCCAAGGGTGTTTCAAGGGCTCCCGGTTGGAACGCTGCCGAAACGAAACTGTATCGTTCGAAGAATTTAGCTATTCGTGGAGAATTTAAGACCGATCCAAATCTATACTCCAAGGTTCCATCTCGGGGCTAAGGTTATTTCGGTGTCTGTATCCTTGCCCCTCGGGAAAAACTGATCTTTATAAATCCTCAGCTTCGCTACATCGACGTCTATACGTAGCTCTGCAAAAGCCGGTTGGGACTAGACGATTTTACATATTTGAAAACGTGGTTTTTGTTACACCGACCATTGTTCCTCGCAATTAATCCTCCTTCGACGATTATTTTAGGGAGCTGGCTGCACTGCTCTCCTAGTCGCGGTGGTTTCGAGGAAGCTGGAACTGACCAGAGCCGAGAAACACGTTCATAACTTCATGATGGACACCCAGCTGACCAAGAGGGTAAGGAAATCGTACGATGCATCATTATTCGTCTCACATTAGTCCTGCGATACGAGGTGGCCGAGGGAATATTTGTGTGATGAATAATACCATCCAGAACGGACGTGCCATTAAATTTTTTAGCATAGAAAAGCCTATGTATGGGATGTGCCATGAAAGCGGACGTCCTTCACGAACGGTCCCTAATTACCCTGGTCAGATTAATTATTACGGTAGTTAAATGGTTACAGGGCTGAATTTGCGAAACAACATTATTCACATGGCGTCAGCCTCCATAATTCAAACAATGCAATGTTAATTGATGTATAGCACTGTTCTCAGAGATAAAGATCTAAAATTCTCAACATTCAATTAATTATTCGTGCCTAACCTCCGACTGCTTTGAACCCTCCTCCAGGCTATAATTAATGCCTGAAGTCTTCCGCCAAATAATTAATGAAACGGTGAAAACGATCGAAGAGATATTGCACCCGATCGTTTGCAAGATAAAGAAAGTCACTTTAATACGACCTTAAAGCTCCTCGAAGTCCCACGGTGTTTTTTTTGTCAAAGTCATTTCCATTTTCAGTTGAAAAATGCGGCCGCCAACGTTCTCAGGGAAACTTGGCTCATCTATAAACACACTAGGCTGGTAAAGCGCGTCAACCCCGGTCGTGTCAGGACTCATCAACGAAAATTTCTTTTGGCAATTTATGCGTAAGTTTTTACCGTACCAAACTTCTCATCGATTATACCTCTTTGTTATAAGAGTAGCTGAAGAAAAGTTGACTAAAGAACATAGTTTTCTTCATCGAAAGTGAATCGTTTTCACGTCGACTCAATCGATTCTCAACCATCCACATTCTAAATATTCAATTACTCGCGTGTTCCAGACTCAGGAAAGTGAAAATGGATCAACGAAAACTAATGGACAACGCAAACACGATAACCGACATGGCCAAGGTGAGTGAACCAACTACTTTATGTCCACTCGAAAAACTTTCAGATACGCCCAAGACTGACCACAACTGTGAATCGAAAAGAAATACAATCAGTATAAGAGGGAAAGTAGTTTGAAGAAAAAGATAGTAAAGAAAGAACGGCAGACGATATCTTATCCCAATCTCGTAAATCTGCTAGAGTTTAATCCTCCCATGTGACCTTGGGCGAGTTCGACTGGCTCCGTGTACGAACCGTCCCGATGTTTCCCTATACTACACAAGTTATTGACGCCAGTTTCCACGTGTGCGCAGACGCAGAATACCGTCTACGAGATCGTCTCGGACATGAGCTCGCGGCAGGACTCTTTCGAGGAGCGTTTGGTCAGCCTGGAAGGAAAGCTGACGGCCCTTCAAGAACAAGTTGAGATGTTGCCGGAAGCGTTGACCCGCAGTCTTGCCCAGCATGCCGAGAGACTCGAGCAGCGACGGAACTTCTTGCATCCTGATACCGCGGCGATAGTAACTTCCGGCTGCGGTGGACTGGGAATCGGGATGCCGGGGGGCACCGTAGCGTCTCATCATCCACTCGGGAACCTCGTGACCTCGCCACTTCTGCCACATTCAAGGAGCGTCCCGTCGGCGCCGAGCACGGCGTCCCTTCACCCGTGGCCCGCGAGTCCGGTTCTTCCGCCTATATCCAGCCGCACGCCCCATCTCGTGCCGGAAACTGGGAGACACCACGGTGCCATGTCGCACCAACCCTCGGCGCCTACCACTTCCCAGTCCGCGACCGGACTCGGGACTAACAACCAAGGCCCGGGGCCTTCGGCACCCAGCTGAGCCTCGTCCCTGCAGCCGCAGCACTCATACTAATCAAGCGGGCCCTTTTTGTCCGATGCGCTTCGCGTTTCTCTGCCGAATTCTATTGTCAATCGTAATCAATTCATAACGTGTCATTGTTTGCACGAACCCTGTAGGCAAAAATGGCCAAGACTTTCGAGCGAGTATCAAGGTAGGGCAACAGCTGTCGAAACTTTCGCCCTTAAATGATTGAACAAGTTCACGTTGTAGCAATAATCATACCTTCAGTATTTGGATGAAACCAATTTTCTACTCACAAATTGCAACTGATGGGCTCTACGGTAGTCGGGACCGAGCTGCTTCACTTATAGAAAGAATTCAGAGATGTCCTACTTCTGTCCACGGGCATGCGCAGTGGGATGCGCACTAGACTCGCACTATCAGCAGTACATAACCTCAACGTTACCGATCCGCCATGGCCTATAATGATGGTGGGGAGTGAGCCTTCCAAAACTTAGATACGCGAAGCTCGGAACTTTATATAAGTGAAGTTTATGGAAGCGGGTTCCGAATTGTTTGGAATGAAACGTACAGCTGGTGTCCTTATCCTATGAAAGTACACGTAGGTCTATATGAATTGATATTCGGTATCGCGACGGGTGCGTCGTTGGTGTCGGCGAAAGATTCGAGTCTTGAACTGAAAAGGGTCAGCGAGGGATAAGAGGTCAGGACGATGGGGAAAGCCACTGGTTGACCTGGTTACTCCTTGCGATTGATGGTTAATCCTGTTACCTGGGTCGGTACGGGATTAAACTTGTGAAAAACGGCAGAGTTAACTCGAAATGCAGGGATTCTTCCACCTGCTGCGGACTGCCTTTTGCCCGACAAACCGTGCCTCAAACTTTTACTTAATGTTAATGTATTTAACGTCATTAAACTCGACACCTGTCTCCTACCTGTTCTCTCTTATACATCTCTTTCTCTTTCTCTCTCGAAAAAATGAATGAATAAAATTGCAAAAAAAAAATCGCGGACAGACTGACGTTTCATTGACAATTGATCGATTTGTGGAATCGTCCGAGTTTTCAGACAGATCGGATCCTGTTTTTAAACTGTGAGATTGTGATCTCGAGTCATGTCCGTAATTTTTGAATACGCAGTTTCGCGAATGTCCCACACGGGATGACGTGGAACGGGACCAAGAAGACCAAACGTTATTGTTTGTCAAAAACCCTCTATTCTCTGTCAAGTCTTTCGCGCATACTGGAAACGACAACTGCACACTATTTTTATATAGAGATTTCATGGAGGTGCAGCTATTTATGTCACGCGCGAAATTTTTCGTTACTGGAATGTTAGTATGACGAATAACGTAAGGACGAAGGATGCAGAGAAAAATAACAATTAAATAAAAATAATCTAAAGGCAGAGTGGGAGCGCGAGTGTAACAGAAATGTATAAAGAATGGTCAATCGCGACAGTAGCCAAGAAAAGGGAAAAAGAACCAGAAAGAAAATGGGGTTGTCAATCACGTTCAACCCTCATTGTCGGTCGGCCAAGACAGCTGAGAAAATTCGGAGCGCAGTTTCGCGAGAGATTCGATTCGGTAAGATTCGAGCCAAGCATCGTCGAGAGGCCAGAGCCGGAGGGTGTAATTGAAAAAAAATGACCATATTCTCACTTTCACCCTCTGTGTTCCTCTAATTACTCGGCCTTTCACAATGTCCTAAGATCTAAGCGAAGTCGAACTACACCCCATGAATCAGCTCTGAGGCACCAAACTGAATCAAGACTTGGTCTGACAAGAACCGGTACGCGCGGAGGCATTTTCAGCTTGTCAAATCGTGCTCGCACCCCGAGAGCTTAGGGTTCGGAAAACACAAAGGCAAACAGTGGGACGTGTCGTAATTGAATTTGGGGTCGAATTCGCGACTGGTCACGACTCACGATGCCCGTTTCTATCGCCTTGGGCTATGGTGCCTTCGCGTTAATTTATGGGTTGAAATGGATCGCGATGGTATTGGCCGAACTCTGTGAGCCATGGAGGAGTCGCTCTTGCAGAAGCTGCGACGACTGCATATTGTTATGTAGAAGGTACGAGGATAAATGAACCGAGACGTAATCGATAGACAAAAAAATTAAAACAAAAACACAAAAAAATAAATAAAAATTAATAATGAATTAAATAAATAATGAAACTGTAAAACCTAACATAAAACTAAATAATTAGACCTAAAATGAACTAAACTATTCTCTCTAGCCTTGTCATTTTTTCTTACTTACTAAGTACCTACGTATGTAATATCATAATTAGGTACAGGTTATACTTGATAGATATAACATGGTAGCGAATGACAGCAGCAAATAATGCCTGAAATGAAGATAATATCATCGATAAAATTTTATTAAACAAAATCCCTTATTACTATAATGTAACGTTTGAAAAATTTATATTAAAAATTAAAAAAAAAAAAAAAAAAAAAATTGAGAAAAAATAACTAAATAAATAAATATTAGTAATGAATAAAGTAAAAAAATAACTAAATAAATAATTTACGCGTAGCGTAGGATAATAATAACGGAGATTTAAGTGGTGGCCGCTGTTTTTACGCGGGAATGCTATGGTATTAAAGTTTTACGACTAAAATATATAAAATATGTATATAGCTAAATACATATTATGAAAATAAGTATTTCAACGATTTATATACGAATTTTTATTTATCGTTATATTAGTATAATTGCTGCCTATGATTTAGTATATTTTTTTATCGTTGCTTATTACACTTTTTTTCATCATTCAGACATCTTGATATCGTTGTTCAATTGTAGTTACACCATTGTTGTAAAATTTTGATCATTAATCGCGTTGATTGATTTAATTATTTCCATTGACTATCGTTACTCGTTACACCGTCATTACGAAATTACGTTACACAATTAGTATTAAATATAAATTAAGGCAAGGCCTTTACACATTATCCAGTGGTTATTGCCATCTAGTTGTTATATCAATTGACCAAAGATTACCTACTAATTAACTATATTAAAATACCAACTTAGATTAAAAAGAGTGCGAATTATGGTGACACCTTTAAGTTTAGGATTACAACAGTGATACAGGGTGTTTCATATTAAAAATCCGCGTATTACTATATACCAATGGACGGCAATAATATGTAACACATGATTTAGGTACTGTGCGAGACGAAATCTTATAGTATATATTACATCGAGATAAATAACTTTGACAAAATTTACGCTTTCATTCGGCGATCACGTTCCCTTCATCATTAATTAACTCCTGCTCCGATTGTTTCTTCAAACTGGCTCTCTCCGATTCATGTTAATTTCATTTTGGACCAAAAAGTAGAAAATTAGAAGAAATTTTTCGATCAAACGTCGCGGCGCAAAAGCGTGGATTTTGTCTTTTATAGGTACCCACGAAATGACAACTGTACATAAGTGTTGATATAAGAATACTACGTTTGTATATATTGTTAAGTAGTTTTAATTAACACGTAAAGTAACGTAATAGAAGGTATTATACACACATATACATACATTCATACATATTAATTATATATAATATGTACATGTATATGCACAGATAAAAAGAAAAAAAATATATAAATATATTATATACAAACGCGTATTTAGGTATATGTATATGTATACATATATGTACATGCGTGTAAATTATTAAAGACGTATTCAATATTTACTGCTGATTTTAGGCTTGTTTACAAAAAAAAATTAAAATAATAATAATAATAATAATATTAATTAATTACAACTGGATTGTAAAATTATAAGAGAATATAGGTGCATATTTATGAAATCATTATTATATTGAGCTAAGTTCGTTACGTTATTGATAATTTTATTCGGGGGTTGTTCAACTGCTGCAAGCGTGCCTGAAGTATTTGATTACATTTAAATGAATTAACTGACGTGAGATGAAAATTATAACGTGAAAGTGATTAATCGTATAGCTGCAAGCTGTACTTGAGTTTGTACAATTGTTTCGTTAAAGATTTAAAAGCTAATATTTCAATTCACTTGTTTCTCAATATTTAAAGAATATTTATTTATTTATTTATATATTTATTTATTTATAAATTTATTTCTTCATCGTAGTTGTTTTATCGCGATAATTTTTATGCGCCGTGACTACGATTCTCAGACACCAATGTTTGCATTAATGATAGATAAATTTTTAATGATATAAGTAACGGATTTTTAAATTTTAATGCAAAGCGGTCACTTCCTTTAGTTGTTCCTGTAGTATGTATTTAAGTATTTCAGTAATTCAGTAGGATTCAGTATTCGGTCAGAAAGAGAAAATTTTAATATTCAAAATAATAAATCGTAAGTCAATCTTTTGTATGCGGATTGTAGAATACCTACCCATTTCTTATCTGAAATATCAGCGCTTCACGACTTTACACTCGCAAAAAATTCAATCCTTAACTGTTTTCGAATTTTTAATTGAAACTAAACTCGTTTCAGAGAAAACTATAAAAACGGCACTTTATACGGTACTAAGGGTTTATATGTACGACAGAACTCCAAGTAGTAAAAACCTACGTGCGGGCAGACGACTGTTAGCATTTCACAAATCGCCTAATAATTTTGCGAGCGCAGCGTCGTGAATCGCTTCTATTAACCGATTACGTAGATCGTTTTTCGAATATTTCTATATGCATTTCCCCTGTGTCAATTCAATCGATGGTTTCAATGTCAGCTCTTACTTTCATCAGCACGTCTAAAAGATGCGGGAAATGTTTGATAATATAAAATCGACGAACCTTCGATGGACTTGACGTGGATAAATTGAATATTGAAACTTAAATTAAAAAATATAATATTAATCAGAGTCTCATTTTTTTCCTCACGATTCATGAAGAGAAAATGGAGGAAGTATTAAATACATGGCGATATAATATGGTTTGTATCCCACGTAATAGAGATTTATGACGCATCACGTATCGTACGCCATTCAAGCGGACATATTGATGATGTAACAACTTTTTATCTAGAAACCAAAAGAAAAATATGTAATATTTTGAATCCTGATTAATCACAATATACCTAATACCACTTCCATAATAGTATACGCTCAAAATTTTTGTCAAAGTATATAACCACTATTACTTTTCATTCATAAGTTACCATTTCCCAAAGCCAAATTTTGTATGATTTCTCTCCGCCTGTTCCAACGTGAAAAAGGCTGTGCTAAAGAATTATGATCGACGGTTGAAAACCAGATGCGAAAAATACCCGTTTGGTTTTTAACCCTCGATCTTATTATCGAAGAATTGAATCTATAATTGCTTAGAAATTTGGATATCGAATGTTTGCACGGATTGAATTGTTATATTGTTGAGCACACCAATAACATTCCTATGGTTGTAGAAAACAATCGAAATTCATTAATTGCTTCTGAGACTAACTAAGGTGCAATTCACCCTTGACAAGAATTCGTTACAAAGTAATGTAATGGACAAAGAGAAAAAAAAAATTACCTGTGTAGCCAGGGGATCAATAAACAACTATTTTGTAACAAAACCCGGTAGAAATTACTTCATCAACCAACAATCACCATCCCAATTTATTCCCAAGAATTCTTCAAATCCGAATCATTGAAAATTCCATCGAAATAAGCGGGTTTGGGCTGACTATGCGCCAGCCTTAGAACTTCCCGTTATTTGTTTGGTACCCCTCCTGTTTTGAAATTTGCTAATATGACCTCAGATTCTTGATCAGCGGTTAAAAAAACCTTCGAGTACCAATTTCCGTAATATTTCGAATGTTTTTAGTGTTTTTCCCAGCAAATCGGACTCGCCATTTTGAATTTCGCAAATTTGACTTCAGATTCGTGATCAGTGACCCAAAAAACCTGCGAGTACCAAGTTTCATCCAAATCCCAATGTTTTTAGTTTTTTCACAGCATTTTGTCCACTGATCAGTCGCCAATGAAGTAGTCGATTTTACCATCCGACGATAACGTAAGATTCGTCTCGAAAACTGTGGTATGATATCGACGCATGATACCAGCGGGGGATTCCGTGGACTGTTTCCTACAGTCGATAAGTAGATTTTCGATACCTCCTGTCGATTTTGGCCTATCGTTGGATGGTAAGAGTAATTGATAAGCCGCGCGTGGTATCGACCCAGAAGGTAAGCAGTCTGTGCTGGATTAAAATTCTGCGTTTCAGTTATATCGCAGAATAGATGGCGAGGCGTATTCGAACCGGCATAAACGAAGATATTTCAAGCGTGTTTATGTAACATAAGATGTTGGGTCGTGGGTATTTCTATTTCGTCTTCTGCACTGAGAAAAAATTATGGTTGGGCCAACCATTTTTTCACTATAAAAACATGTAACTAACCGGACCCAAAATAATTTGTGGTACACGTAACTCATTAAAAAATAGTAGTTGAAACCAAAATTTATGGTTAAGACAACAACTTGCACAGCTATTTGGACAACCTGCGTAACTACTTGGACGTAGTAAGGGGAACCATACAGCTAGCAACCAAAAACAAAGTTATTTGAACCAGATTACAATAGTTGTAGCTACTAGAAGATTTGAACTGTTTAGACAGTACAACCACTTTTTAAAGTTGTAGTTACTCTGATTAATTGTAACGGGGACCTAATTTCGTGGTGATAACATTTTATTTTATTGAGGAAAATCACGAATTTTCGTGGTTAGAATAAAAAAATTTATTGTATTATGTTTTTTTCATTACTATTCACTCGGAATTCACCCATTTTCAACGCCGCTACGCATTTTTAGTTTAGAAAAAACCGCACCGTTTTCACCGAGATTCGATCCGGGACCCTATCGCTCGCTCGCATTTCTAGTCGCACGCCCTACCTACTACGCCAAACTATCTATTGGAAGTTGTAATACGTTTTTCTGACTTATTCTCGGAGTTATTCCGGAACTTCTCTTATTGATGGTTGTACGCTCTAGTGCAGAACTATTTGGAAAACTTTTTGATTAGAGGACAAGGTTACCATAGAATAATCTTCTGGATATATCTTATGTGCTGCGGGTGAGGAAAACTGGACCCTCAGTACCTTGAACTATGAGTAGTTCTGTGATAACGTAGAGGGACTGTTGGCACAACCATAGTTTTTAATTGAATGAGTTGACATTAGATTATGGAAAGTGTAACTAGATGTTTTAATAGTTATAACTATTGTCATTTTTGTGATAACTTTAGGGTATTGATGGCGTAACTACAGTGTTCATAGTATGAGTTACCCAATTTAAATCATAAGAGAAGCCTAATATTTGGGTGGTCCTAACCAGTCTTACGTTTGTGATAACGTAAGCGGACTCTTGACACAACTATTGTGCTCATGGTAAGAGTTAACACTGCAATATGGGAAGGATAACTAAATCTTCGGTACTCTCAACTACTGGCGCTGTTGTAATAACTAAATACAAATTTTAACATGACTATATTGTTTTAGTCATTTATTTTACAATGATTATAGTTGACAGTACTTTAAATTTAGGTGTTCTCTACCAACACATCCATGTGTTGATCTTACCATCGTTACATAGTACGGCAAACCATTTTTTAGTAACCATCACCATAAAAGCGGATTGCCTGTACTATACACGGTTAGACTATATGAAAATAGTACGCACAACCAAATCTTTTTTCTCAGTGTGATATTGCCGGCCTATAATGCGAACCGGTATCCTGGTGAAATTGATACCATTAGAATCTAGAATTCCGAATCCGACCAGAGTTGTGTAGTGCATGTTTATCTATGTTTGTTAGATAAGCAACTCGAGTTTCTATACAATTATCCTATTACACCGAGGCAAATGACATATTCTTTCGATAGTGTTACATAATCTCCAAGGTCGACTTGTGTTCGGAAATAGACTGGTAAACACACACCCAGCCACATCATATTTTCTTCTTTTTTCACTATTCGTCTCATTAGTAAGCCAAGATGTTTGCTGATACTCAAACCGTATATGAATCAATAGCTAAGGGTTATCGATAAATTGGAAATAAATCAACAGACTCGATGATATCCAATTATAATTATACATTCATAATTATAACCGTAGTCGTCGCAGTAAGTTCAACCGGTTTAAAAAGTTTCCGCCTTATCTATCTATCAGTAGTGTGTGGTTCTGCTGTTATTTATATACACATTCGTACGATGATATTTACTTTATCAAAGAGACTAAACATTTGCAATTTAAATCCGCACACGTTTATCACTTTTTCACATTATAAGACATCCCTAACCCATTTTTAATGCAAAAATTCGATGAATATTTCGCAACTTATTTGGAATCGGATCAAAGGAAACGATTTACCGAAACCACAATTTATTGATACGACTGCAAATCTAGTATTTATTACCATTGGTTGCCCTATTTTGTTATAGAGGTCAAACCTAAGCGGCTATCGATCATACATTCGATACGAGTATATCATTTATTGTCACGGGTATCATCAGCGTAATTCAGGTTTGTGATCCATTCCGGTGAAATTCACATCCAACTGAATGGCAATTTATATGACGTTTTGAACCTCATGTCCACCGATGGCTCGGGTTTCCTTTTGCGCATGTAAGTATCCTGGTGGCTGAATCTTTCGTCTTTTACTATTCTCTTGGTCTTTTAACGTAGATTTCAACCGACGGAAGTCCGACGTGACATCACGTGTGACAAGAAACACACAGGAAATGTTTTCGTAGATAAAACGTACTTATGGTCAGGAAAGAGTCGTGAAGGAAATCCCATACTCCATATAATTTTCATAATTCTCATCATTGACGCAGAGTTCAATTGTTCGCACCCACAATGTTCCGTCTTCGCGGAATTACTGAAGAATTATAGTTTCATCCGGCTGATCATAGCAAGCGTCCGTTAATTTCATAACTGGAAATATAATTAACGGTTCCGCGATGTGTCGATGGAAAAGTATATTTATCTAGCAGGAAAAAAACTCGTGACGACAGCCGGTAATTGGAATACGGTATTCGGACGTCACATCTGCATCATCGCAGGTCGCGATATGGAACGCAGAATTTCTGGGCACGAAAATAGGCTGGTGCAGTGGTAATAATAGCCGGTATTCGCTTTCTTCATAGTACATAATGAAAAGGAGGCCTTGTACCTCAAACAAGAATCTCGGGTAATGATCACGGTCTACGTACTGCGCACGAAAGAAATAAATCGATTACATTTCTTTACCGCCTGCAGTACTTAGTTCTACAACCTCGTACAGCGGATGGTTTGCCAGTGCGGCACTATATAGATATAGAGGCCTGTAATAGGGCAGTGGAAAATTCCACTCTGCCGGCTGAGACGGTCAATACTCTCTCCGTGTCGTAACCGAACGTGAGTCTCGTGCGGATGAAATGTACAGGTCGGTCCATCTCCGATCAGCGTCGTCGATTAACAATCCCGAACTCAAGAATCGTTATCATTTTCACAAAAATTCCAATCTCAACGATCACCTGGGTTTCCTATCGATCAAATTTCATGTATTGGTTATTGATAAACGATCATGAGGCGGCACGCCCGCGAGTTCTATCACCGGTATCGAAGCAATCTGCAGAAAGACAGAGAAGCTTTCCTTGTTCCGCGGTGGTTCCGAGGTCGAACCAGAGGGCCACACCAGCACTCGTGCATCTGTATTGCTCCAAGGCAGCCGAGGCCCACCGCGTACCGGATCTGGAGATCGGTGGACTGTGGCAGCGAGCTACCAACGGATCCAGACACATCTGCTCGACTTCCAGTTGTCCCGCTGGCCAAGGACAAACGGAGTAATAGCGACGTACCATTGAGCTCGACGGATGAGTGATTGCCAACGGAACAAGTGAATCGATCGCGTTCTCCATTAGCCTTAGTGCCCTTAGAACCTAGGCTTATGGAAGGGACTGTATGCGCCATTATTCCCTTCGCCGCAGACCTACGCTGTGCAGTCTGTGTATAGGTACAAATGCGTAGGTGTGCGGTGTGCATTGAGTATCGGCCAGTATCGACCAGGATCGACGAGGCACTCGGCCAAGGCAGTGGCTTGCGTATATAATAAATCAAGAATGCAGAAGGATCTTTAAATAAACCGCGTCTGTAAAAATGTTAACCATAGAGCCTGGAAGAATGGAATGAAAATTTATCGCAGATACGTACTCAAGAGACAAATTTAGTATGCTGAAAGTATCCTTCAAGGTGAATATCTCACAGTTTGACGAAAAGTCTGAAAAAATTGACTGTACTTCCTCGATTGGCTAATTTATCCTTTTCTATTCAATCATTCACTTGACTTTTTTTTCAATCTGACTCACGGAGGTTCGCATCCGAAAAGTATTCATGAAGATAATCATTACCTCGGTTCTCGAAGTTATAATTATACTCGACGAATATTCAATATCGTTTGTTCAACAGTATTTCATGCTGTCTAATTAGAATTCATACTTCTGGTGACGTTGATCAAATGAGACTACACTCAAAGGATGTTAACGACAGTCTTCATTGATTATTCAAATTTAATCAAGAATTTTAAATACATCTTCAAGCTTGTTCTGTTCCTCATGTCCAACAAGCTTGCAATATCGGAAACAAAGGTTAGACCATGGCGCACGAGAATTCCTATGTCGTAACATTACAGAAATTCGTTTGTGGCGGGATAAGTTGTGATATGAGAATACGTAACAGCGAGTTAAGAACTGCGAACTACGGTGCAAGGGCGCTCCCGACTTCCATGCAGCTAACTTTGTAATTGGTCAATTGAAACTTCCGGTATAACGAGGTATCCTCGTCTCGGTCAATTGCAGTGAATCAGTTGAATCGCTCGGAGGTGACGATTCGTACTTAAGTCTATGATTTTCATCTCGTCATGTCAATCTGTTGAAACGAGTAGAACATGCGAGTTTGAAAACTATACCTTAAACAGCCTGAGTCAATCGAGAGTGAATTGATTGCTGTTAGCAGATTGTTTGGGGTTCTAGAATGTATCAGTGGCTCGATCTTATGGAATGAAATGATTTTATGTATGTCACACTTCTATCTTGCACGCACATCACTTCTGACTTGTAATATAACCGTCTGACATTCAGCAGATAGTGTAAGTTTCAAAATAAAGTCAATCTCAGCGTATGCACGATAGCGAAGGAGATGAATAAGAAATTAATGACCCAAATTAGCCCGTCTCAGACATTGGAAATTGTGAATGATCATGCGGGCTAAGATAAACGAACATCAATAGACGATTCAGTGTTGACCACGTGATTGGTATGAAGTATTGCTAATTATTTGTTTAATACTTTATATAAACAAGGTTATTACATTGGACTTATCTGAAGTTCATGACCAGACAGATAATGCGAAAAAGAACCGGGGCAATGAGGGATTCGAAAAATTCATATCGTGTAATCAAATCCAACGAGAAGCTTAAGCTTTTTGCCTATAGATTAAAAATCGAAGAATTCAGGTGTGATACTGGTGGTTGATATCAGCTTGTGAGTAATTCAATCAAACAAACGATTTCGAGAGAAAGTAACCGTAGCTACTAGACATTCTACGTTGGCGACCAAAAAATACTCCCATTCTTCTCGTTTTGATTTATATGCTGGTACGATATGTTGAGAGCTGACTTCAACAGGGACATAGACGCTAAAAAACAGTCGAGTATAATCCAATCGTTGATTAGCTGCTTTTCAGTTTTTCAATTTGTTGTTCAAAATATGAAATGTGAAAAAACAATAACGATTACAAAAAAACCTCACTGATTTCACCGTGTTCGATCTGTCTCTCACATTATTCGCGAAGGCAAGGTGACTCAAAGACACAGTGGTCATCTACTTTTCATATATCAAGTGTGATAAAATGGCTAGTAAGTTGAAGAAGGAAGGAAATTACATGCTGTTCACTCTATTATTATCGTACATTTTACGAGTAAACACTTCTTGCATGGTTCAAGGCTCCCGATCAATGTAGACAATGAGCAGCGCGACCGATCTATCAGATTTTTTCTCTCTCTAGTTGCATGAAAATTGTTTACAGGATCATTTTCCGATAACTATACTGAGAAAATAGCGTATCAACAATATAATGTTCGAGGAACCAACGTTTGACGATGCTTAGAGAGAAAAAAAAAATTACGTGCCGTTTGGCGGTTGCCTCCGGCTGTGTTTACAGTCGTGACCTAAAAAAGGGCCGCCTTTCGAAACGACCTTTTGTCCGACTTTCGAAGCCCTTCCACTGATGCAGTCGATGACTTATATCTTGTTACGAGATAATCAGCTCGCTGTTGGCATAGATGCAAAGTTAGAATCTTAACGACCCGTATATCTGAGGGCCACTCGAATATCATATCTCAGATCATGCAACGTCAAATCTTTGTATTGCATCAGTTAAAAAAAAAAAAACAGTCAGTTAATTCAACGACGGTTCATCCAGGCTAAAATCACAAGTGCAATCACGAATTATAGACGTTACACAGTGGACTCTCCCCGTCATGTAATCATCAGTATTGTTGTCAAAAAATCATGAGATGGACACGCGTTACATGAGAAATAACGTCGAACCGTGACAGCGCTTTTCGACCGCTTTGAAAATTATGTCCAATTTTATGGAATTTCGAACACGAAGAAACTTTTTAAAAATGTTTTATGATACCGAATGACCGGGCTCTCGAAAACTGTGACTTCTCTACGACACTGAAAACTTACGAGATACTGTGCATTCTGAGAGCCACTTGACGCGAATTCTCAACGTCGGTCAATCCATGAGTCAATTGAATGCCTGATAATTCATATGATGCCCAAGTTAATCTCTTTAGCTACCCCCAACCGATTGCGATACTTTTTTCCGCCCATGCGTACGTGCAACTCAATACTTTTACCATGGGCACGGGGACAAAATGCGTCGCACTTCCTAGCCTGAAGAACGAGGCGCAATTCGATGCAGACTTTCCATACAAGCGCAGCTGCGGCCTCCATCAACGTATTACGTACCTAAATTGACTTGTTTATAGGGGAATATGGCTATTCATGACATACGACGCAGGGTCTGATCGGATGACCCTCAATTTCCTTCTCGGGGACGTGTTTGTTCTTCGTATCATTTCTTTGTTCTATGCAAACAGGTATGTACTTGCGACCATGACCCAGTTTGTCTCATGAAGCACATACTCCACGGGAAAAAGGGCGGAAAACTATTTACGCTCATCATCATGTTTTCTAATCCCTCCTAATGACCCGTGACGAGTCACCACAGACTTGTCACTCGAGAGTGCTAACAATCTATTGATCTCAAATTCAATAACCGATCCGGATGAATCTGGTGAATTTCAGTTAGTTCAAGCATTGCGTTACGTGCGGTCTTGTTTATTGGATATTTATCTACAATTACGGTCGTTAGGACGCGTCCCTACGCAGTCCAGAAATTACTTCTCCGCACAAGATGGAACGTAGTTGGTAGTGCGACGCGCTCCAAGCCCCAGGGGAAAGATGTATGGTGTAGTACGGAATAAAAGTGAAAAGGAGAAGAAAAGAAGGCTGGAATAATACTCCCTTCGCGTATTACGTGTTGGCTGCTACGGCGCGTGATCTCGAGATATCCTCAACCCTGAACTCGTCCCAGACGTCGGCGGCGTGAGTCACGAAAGAAAGAGAGGGAATATCAGTTTGAAAAAAATCAACCTCGCTATTATTTCCCATAACAATGTATCTGAACTCGTCGATTATCGGTATTACGACTCACAGCGAGTTCAACAACAAGTGATCGACGTGATTCGATTCAACTCGGTGCGCCATCAATCTCGTGCCCGCAGCGTCATGCGGCGTTACGTCTACTGTCACTGCGAAGATATCCGACCTCCACAGGCAATAAAGCTCAGGAAATCCGAAACGATTTTACCGCAGGATTCCATATTCTCTAAAGCCGGTACACTGCGTTTGATTCGGAGTCAATTTACGTCCGGCTCGATCGTCAATTCCAATTTCATTATCCGCGACGATCGACCGCCGCGGTGGGAAATTCAATTGCGACGTACGCCGTGGGAACTTGAAATCGCAAAATATTTCCGACGACCCTTGGACCTCGTGGGTTTCCCAGAAACTTTCCGTCAGGATGTGACGCCCTTTCCTTGTCTGCCCAAGGAAGTTTCCTTTTTCTTCTAGTCTGCACGCGTAGCCCGACACGTAGGCCAACCTATTGGAGTGGGAAAGGGATCAATAACTCCGCACACTTCGGCACGAGACTTTGCTGGCTGTGTATTATACCGAAGTGTATGACATACGCAATCGCAATACTGAGATAGCGATCTTCGAGCCACCGGGAACGTCGCAGGCGAGTATATCACGGAAACTTATGGCCCAGAGGTAGTGAGAAATCGAATGAATTCTTAAACAGATCAGACTAAAAAAACTCAGACCTCATTCTTCACTCGCTCTTCTTCGTCATACAAAGTCCAATATTCCCGACATTCACCAGTGTAATAGAATTACGATGATCTGTAGACGGTGAAGTTGAACGATGATTGTGACAGCAGCTGACTGGCACTAACAGCCTTTGGACTGACTACGGATTCAGTTTATTCAATATTGGAAATTAGCTTATATTAGTGACGTTTTGCGATGGTTGTGGTCAACTATCTCCACTGATTATGTCATGTTACGGTTTCGTGTCGCGTTATCAGCGATGACGCCACGTCCGTGACGAAGCTTTTTCGGTTATTTTTTTCATTGCAAATTGATCAACGACACACGTAGTCAGACATTTCGATTTTTGCGATGATATACAGAAATTTATGCAATTTATACAGAAATGAAAGGCGGTGTTAGAGGAAACGCGTAGTTAGTTACCTCGATACTATAACGCGGAATTCGGCCAATTTTAGGTCGTAGAGCTTGCAGCATATCGATCCGTAGGGAAGTTGGAACTAGATACCCAGAACGTCGCAATTGCACAGCTTGCATAGCGCCACATCGGCGCCAGTCCACGACGGAATACTCTCCTCGTCCTAGGAAAATAATAATTTTCAACCTACGTTGCAGCGGAGTAATTCCATCGATTTCGCACTATCTCCTTGCCGCTTCACAACCTCCAAACCGACTTTATAAGCCGGACGAGCATAGAATCATTCGTGAGGGCTTCTCGTGTGATCTGGTTGTTGAACTAGATGAAGCGGTTCTAGCAATTAAACGATGTAACCGGCAAACTGTTAATATCGACGCTATTGTTTAATTGGGTTCTAAGCATGAAACGCTTTGGTTACCCCACGGATTCTATCCTGGAATCAGTCAATGTTCTGTTCGTCTTGTATCCACACACGAATTTCACAACGAACAGTGGCCGGATGAGAATAAGACCGAGCCAGAAATATAATGATTGAACCAGTATAGAGTTAATCAATTGGCGAATAGTCAACAGCGGGTAACGTCACGATTACGCAACGTCTTTGAACGTACATTTTTATCACCCAGACTACAATAATTCACGTAATCAATCCGCATGCGCCTAAATTGAAAGAATACAGACAACAATAAACAGTTAATCGAGGATCATAGAAAGGGGAAATCGTTGGTAGAAATTCTCTGGTAATCGAGTTCGTTGAACTGATCCTGAATTGATGTTTCGTCACAGCGTGCACTATGACTTTCTACGTGTACAGCAGTTGCGAAAGAAATCTTCACGTATTGATTGTACATATTTGCTAGACTCGACTCTTATATCCTATCTATAGAACACGTGTATCGAAAATAAATACGAAGTATGTCGGTCAGAGTCTCGCGGAATTCGAAACCGAGTGTAATCTCACTCTGCAAAAAGTACCGATCACTTTGCGAGCAGAACTAATAGTAATGATTATAATCACCTGCATCGCAGTGGCTTCGGAGATGCTCCCGCAGTTGGAGCGATGCTTGACTTATAGATTATGTCGGATGGATGTCATGCTAAAGAAGGTCACGGCGTAGTAGGTGGAACTTTGGTTCATAACTATATCGATTCGCGGGGCTTCAACCGCTCGCTCTATCTCCGTCGTTCGAGTTCACGATTTCTCTTTGTCCCATTCGCAATTTGTAATTCGGAATTCGCAAGCTGTTCCGTCTCTGTTTCTCTCTTGAATTGACCAACGTTGACGTCAATACTAATACATGTGAAGGATTAAGGATACGATATCATGGGGGATCAAGATTGAAAAAAAACAAAACGATAAGTCTCTGTTCGTACCGAATTTCATTCGGAAAATATGTTTATTTTACGTTTCAACAAGATCATCAAATTCTGGGACAGCAGTTGAAGAACTATTTTTCAATTTGCGTTCTTCTCCTAATTGCAATGTACCTCGTCCAGGTGCATAGACTAACATTTCATCTGCGTCACGAATCCGAATCAGTTGACGAACACGCGTCTGAATAATTAGCACATGGGTGGGTATCTAAAAAAAAAGGTACAAATTTACCGAAGCTTAGATTCGATTCCACGAGTATAATCACAGCTCGAGAGATCCTCAAACACGTGTACCGCTGATTATTCGAGGTATACCCATGTAATTCCGAGACGGAGTTCCAAGGCACACTGTAATCACCGGAACAGATACCAATTCGATGATTTAATGAGAGGACAGTGAATTCGACACGAATATTTGACACATGACGTCTCTCGCACGACAAATAATTAACTTCGCGATTAGGGTCAACGATATGAACGACTTTAATAGAAGAGCGCCGCTCTTTATTGCTTCGCACTAGTCTAGACTATGCGATATCCTGAATCGAAGATCTTAATGTGAAGCAACAACGCGTGTAATCAATAGTTTGAGGACGGAATTTATGTGCCGGTTTTAACTGAATTTTCCATAATTTTGAAGAATTAGAAACTGACGGAAGCCAAACGTCCCACGACAGTCTAATTTTTTTCTTGATAAGATAAGGCGCCGTGGACTGTAGAGAATATTTGTCGAACAGAACCGCGCGTTGCAGGTCGAATCCCATGAGGATTCTATACGCAGACTGGATGAAATGTCTGCGAGATAACTCATCGTGAAATTAATTATTCAGTCAAAGCTTTCAAGGCCGTTTATCGAATTACCAAGAGGACGAAGGTGGTTCAGAGCCGGGTGAAATATTCCGAAACCGCTATTGAATTCTATCGTTTAATCTGCAGACAGTGAAGTTGAAAATTCGCCTGTTAAAAAATTCAGGAATGTCGTTTATGCATTGGGTAAACCAACCGGTTTCGAATGCATAGGCAACGAACTTTGCAGAGTATGGCGGTTCCATTCGTAGTGTGTGACTGTCTCCAAGTCATATACCGTGTACAGGTGTATGACGTACGTTGGAAATTAACTTACTGATATATATCGACTCAAACACGAGCTGAAAATAGAACCGTGCGTATAGCGTCTAATATCATTCCTGTAACAAGTTTTCGAAGCCAATCTATACCCACTCGCGATACCAGATTGCACAGTAAATTTACCCATTTAGCAAGCCCAAGAAGCGACGTAAAAAAGCTCCAACATTTTTTTATTCTCCAATCTTTCTAATTTGGAAAATCGTTCATTTAAAGATAATGCATTACTCACTGGCTTAAAATGAATGAATGTGCGTAAAAATTTCATCACGTGTCTCGCTCAAAGTCGAAAATGTAACCCCAGGCAATTGCTCGGTTTATAACAACGTACCCAATCTTTGACATGACCGTGGATGATAATTAGGGTTTGGAGGAAATATTATCTTTCATACTTCGCACAGTGTTTAGCGCGGATTATCGCCGATAAATGATAGGCGATAAAACGTTGATGCTCAGAAGATATATAGGCAGATATTATTAAGTAACGATTACTTCTCGAAGTCGTGTTATTGCATGGGATGGTTTTAGAAGAGGATCATGAGAATTCGCTAGTGCAGCTGTCCCGTTGAAATAGACGAAGATTCACGTACATTTTCGTATACGATCCTGCGAGTCTAAGAATAAAATGACACGCCTCCGCCTTAAGAATGTCGACTGCAATTACAGGCTTCTCTAGTCTAGACCGATTTCGTCTTGAACATGTATAACCGTTTATAAGGAAACCTCTAATCACATGGAATTAACCATATGGACAAACCCATATGACTTTTAATGCATATAAAATCGCAGCTATTACGATAAATGATACCGGAATTAATTCCAATCCGTTGGTTACGAGAAACATTTATTACTATTCGGACATTTGGTTAATTGAATAGATTTTTTCCGATATTTTGGTGTACTTAAAAAAATCTGATATCCTTTTGCCTACCGCATATATAAATGGACGACAAATTTTGATACTATTTCCGTGATCGTTTTCTAAGAGAATGCCTAAATTTTTATGTATAAACTTAAAATCGTTGGTTGTAAAAAATAAGATTTTATCATAAACCATTCTCTACGTAATATACCTCGAAGTTTGTTGAATTTTTGTTTTTTTTACAGATAATGTAAAACCATGGAATCAAACTTGCGGTGAGAAACTGCCAGGACCTAAATTCTATACGTACTCTCACAGTGTCGATTCCGAAAACCAGCTTTTTGCAACTTTTCCAAAGCAGTATATATATACAGCACGTGACCTCCCTCGCCACGTGCTTTGCGACGTTCCTTGCTCTCAGTCATCAGTCATTTTCAATGTCTTCGTCGAGGGTCACAGCATGTTTATATCAACCAGCTTCAAAGTATCCAAACTTTGAGTGATCCCAACTGGATAGACTTTAGAGCGTTTGCTCTTCAGTGAGGCGACTCCTTGGCTGTGGCTTTTTTTATGAGTATAAAAAAAATCAGATTACGTTCGATCAGAAATAGAAAATTTGCAAATCTGACAAAATTTCATCGACCACTCGAATCTAATCGAAAAACAGCTTGCGAGACACGGTTTAGTAGATATCAACAAGCGAATGAAACGAGCCGTCTAGGATTGGCCGCCGCCGGTCTATCTTGGCTCAGGCATCCCAGTGGAAAGACTATTTTCGCTACATGAGAGTTTCGGGAGGGAATAGCTTGAAAATTCGCAGGCCGATCATCCTAGAATAATTTCTGCACCGGGGGGAAAACAAGAATATTTTTATAGACGAAAAATCAAATTCATACGATTCCCGATTTGTTTAACGATTTTTTGACTTCATGAATACCGAACTCCGAGTACATATCTTCTTAGACATGTGGTATGTGAGGATGAGATTAAACCGAGTAATGCACTGTCTCGCGTGCTGCATCGTTCGCCAATAGCCAGTCCGAAATTCTGCGCAGTTTTGCGTGTCTGGGACAGTGTGACAAACGGTCTACACCAAATCCGAATTTACCTCAGTCACTGTGCATAAACCGTAACCGAATCGATTGTTTATTTTTGTATCTCATTCTCGTGCTGGTTATTTTTCTCTGGCATTCGGCCACGTCCGCCAAAATGCCATTCCTCGCGGATTAGAAGGATCCACGTTCTGCAATTTTTTTCGCCCGGTGAGGCCACTCCGAAGAGTTAACAAAGTAACTGGATCTCGTACTCATGGATCGGTAAAAGAACAATATTCACGCCGTCGGGTAGAATCTGGTGGAACCGTGACGTGGACGTACAAAAAAACTCGGTACACCGATTTATCAACGTCCGCGATGATTCAGCTATCTCCATCTATCGCCGGGTTATGAACCGAAAGTTTCGCACAGAACCGGAAATAGACAACTCTGACTAAAATTAGGAGCGTGATACACTTTCCGGAACTGAATGGAACTCCGAGGCATGGTACGTTTCTCCAAAAGCAGCGTCCTCGGATACATTGGAACAATAAATCACACTTTCGCGTTGTGAAATAGGTTTGGAAAGACGCGACGCTGACGACTGTGATAAAGTCTCTAATTTATCGACGCAAGTTATCGGTGTATTTAGATCATCATTCTTCAAGGTCGTTATACCGAAAGTTGAGCCTCGAGGTCGGTGCTCTCATTCGAATAGATCGATAAATCAAACGTTTCCAAATAGCTTTTCTCAAAATGCGAATGATTCCGTTGGTTTTCGCGTTGTTTTACTATCTTCTTCACTTTGGCAAGGGACAGGTCGACGTGACGCGATCTGGATTTTTGGCGTAGGAGTCGAGACGTGTCGTCACAGCGGGCGCCAGGCGCTGGGAATTATGGCCTGCCATCAACGGTAGTTATCCACGATTTCGAAGTTTAAATATAACGAGAGTCAACCCTGCAAAAAGTTGAACGCATCAAGAGTCACGCTTTCGCCGTGTGCTGCATGCGGTATTTGCTACTCGTCGAATACGAACCGACCGAATATTGGTAGCGATGAAGAGTGTCATCCCTTGGTGACAGCGATGCCTCGCGTCGTGCCAAATCTCGATTAAAATTGCCCAATATCACTCTCGACCCGCGAGTCGAAATGATGTTCGTTAAGCATGCGGTCTAAAATCGCGGAGTGAATAAACGATCTGAGATTCCATGATTCAACGTGCGAAGCCACAGCCGAGAGACCTTGAAATAACTGATGGGATCGCGTTGATCGGCGAGAGATCAATTCATTCATATTCAGGATTAAAGTAACCACGTGGTGTTATTTTCCCGCTTCTGCGTCTCTGTAGCAAAAATAGAACCTCGTTCGGAATACGATCAGCATTTTACGCTTTTAAATAATTCACAGACTGCATATTTACTCTATTCATAGCGCAGCTGGACGTTGTAACTGCGTACTGAAAACGTTTAAACGTGATTAGTAAGAGTCACGTTATTAGTCTAATGACTCCGTCCATCGCAGAAGCTCTAACTATTCAACAGAGTGCCAAAAAATAGGCTATCGTCTTCTGAGCGAGAAATACAACCGACTTGGACTCCACTTCGCTAATGCATTTACCCTGTTGATCAACAAAGTGATAATGTCGAGTGCCCAACTTGTTCCAAGGAGCAAAAGCCCGCGAAATTTCAAGATCGACTGATGATAATTCTTCGTCTCCCCAAGATTCTGTGAAGCAGTGAAATGACTATGAGAACAAATGATTTTGATTTGAGATCGAATGTACAGGTTTTTTAGAATTTTAACTGGCACTAATCATATTTGGTAAGTGAATACTCGAAAAGAGTCGAAAGCTGGTTTGAAGAATTGGCATATTCCCACTTGTTTGGAACCTTTTAGTGATGCTCTGTCACTCAACAGCTATACTTGAGTAGATTTGCTGATGACGAACGAGTCGATGTTTTCACAGCCTCTTAGGTCAAATTAGCGTCCATTATCAGTGGGTAGAGGTTCGAGTGCGTGGCGATATCAGTTGTAAAAAAATATTTGAACTACACGTTTCCAGCAAACTTCGCTCCACACCACAATGTATGTTCGATAAATTCGAGTATCGTGGGGTACTCGATTTTTCGATAAACATTTTCATCTATAATTATCAAATATTTGATCGAAATATGTTCACTCCGGGCGATAGCAGCAGATGCGCATGGTTTCTTTCTAATAACAAACAACCTGCGTTTGATTTAATATAATCCGTTGAGCAATCAGTCTTTGGTGGTTATATGAGACCTATTTCATATTTTCATTGGGTAATAGGAAAAGAAAAGGGTGCAGGACACTTTGTAGATGAATACAAAGAAACAACTCAAGTTCAAGCAGAAATAGAAAAAATTTCTTGGCACTGAGAACTCAAGGAACTCTTATTTTAAAGCAATCGCAGACTGAGCTATGAATACCTTGACAACAAGTTATGTTATGTTGGCTGATGTATTTACAAAACGAAGACGTAGCTTCGCTTGACGTTATGCCATCCTGTAAATGATGTCCGTTTAATGACTTTGCTATGATTTTAGAATGTCTGGTTAGCTTTGTTAGCGTGATTGTATCCAACTGGCGATTATTAATCATCTGGCCTTCCCATGACCAAAGAAATGCACAATTTGTGGCTTTGTTCAGTCCTAAATAGGAACCAGCAAGAACTCGACTTCGACTCGCGATAATTTTCGTGTGCACGTAACCTGATCCAGTATTGCGTCCGCTAGCACGACACTGCCTGGAATCTACATTGATAGCTACGCGAAACAATTGGCGAGAAATAAGCAATTGTATGCGCCCATTGACGTAGCGACTTGATCGTACACTTGGAATTTATTGTAATGAAGGGAAAACGTTTCGCAGACCAATTATCTGTACATACAGAGCGTCGGGTAATAACCTATTTTGCGTAACTCACGAGTATTACTATGCAGAACGGATTCAGCATTACGTCCACCATTCTAATGTTAAATACTAAACTTCGAATGGTTTTTCCGGTCTGATAAAATAGCAGGTATATCTTTAGAATTCTCCAAGTTGAAGAACCACGGGTTATAGATTGTGCACTCGTGCGTCACTGAATTAGTATGCGATATCGATCTACGTACGTGCAGAGACGGCAGTGTCACGCGGTCATCACTGTTCGGTCATCTCTAAAGTCACGAGTCATTTGTCGATTTTACAAACGTGATGACGTTGGTACATAGAAAATGTCTTCTGTTCTTATCGTAGATCATCGGGACACGGTAAGAATGAAGGATTGAACTATACGACAGCTGACGTTAATAATCCGAATACCAGTCTTTTCTAGATTACATTTTGATAAAGTTTCGCGAAATTTTAATCGACACGATCGAATTAACGACCTTCGAATATTCAATCAAGGTCAGAGGCGTGAAGTAATCGAATTGTATTCGGGATATCGACGTCAGTTGTCTGTGTCAGTATCGCAAGAAGAAGAAGAAAAAAAATTTGCTACGATCATTTTTGAAAGTCTACCGTCTTCACCGTTCTGAAATACACTGCGAAAGCGCTTAGTACCGTGACCATATGGAAGCTGTAACTGATATTGGTGATTTCTAGTTTACAATTTAGGATAAATTGGTCAATGATGACCTTGACGAATGAATAACGCGATATCGACGTGTAGATTAAGCCACTGTAGTACAGCGAATACGTTCAGGCATCATAAATATGCAATTGTGTGAGGAACAAATTAGAATGTGTGGATGAAATAAAAGCTACAGTGCAGCTGCAGGATGGGGTGGGCGAATAACCTTTTGTCTTTACTGTCTCGTGCCAGAATCGACACACAGGCAACGTTGGACAAAGAGATTAAAAGAAAATGTCTGAACGTTATTCAATGCAACTGCGTAGGATGTCTTCGTCTGATATGAGTATATGTATAGTTAGACGTCTGCGGAATAACCAGTAACTAAACGACGAGAAACCAAATACTAATTTGTATTACCGAACCGAATGGAATGGAATCTGGGAATCGCTTTACCTTGTATATTCTATATTCAGCAGCAATGATCAAGTCAATTGGAATGTGGCTGCAATTCTTTCTGCTCAAACGCACTATAGACGTCGCTGATTCTTCCGAGAAGTAAAAACGACAAAGGTGCTTTAAATATTTAGAACTTTCTATTCCCTGCTGAAAACCAGCTGGGATCAAATATCACGTCTTTCTTTGGATGAACAGATTCAATATGTACACTGTAAATAAAAATGTGGTTTTGAATTTAACACCATTTCCATATGCTATGGTGGTTACCTTGCACCAATCGGTATTTTTTTAATTTTATTTTTCAATTCACTCTGATTAGTGTTGAACCTGACACCAAGCGGGGTTGACTCTTATAAACACCGCGCTTGTACGGTGTAATGTTACCCCAATGCGTAGAGGTCCGCTTTCCATGGCATTCGCTATGGGCCTGACCTTGAGCATCGGCAAAAATCGATGCCAGCGCTTGCAGTAGCGGAAAGTGGAGGTTGCGGTGGTACCTAGACATCCGGCACTTGGATAGGCTAGAGTGTTGATTGCTTATACGCGCCAAGAAATTCTATCTAATCTGAATTAATATTCGCGTCTTTCGAGTTTGATCGTCGTTGCGTAATCCCGTTGCGTCATGTCAAATTCATAATTTTGTTGTCAAACATTCAAATTTACAATCACGTACAGAATTTTGAAAATTATGTGATGAGTCTCTTGGACAGAAGCTTAGATGATGCAACGTTCAGAATGTGTGGTATAAGTTTTTCATCGAGCCAACGGACACCGGAATTTCCACGAGGCGTTGCGCATTTCCTTTTTGGTTATTTTTTCTCAACTTCGTTCAGTAACGCCCCCGTTCCACACCAGTCGTAGCTATATTTAGCGTAGTATACATTTCGCGTTAATAACTTAGCGGTGACACACGCAGCAACTCTCGACAGTGGAAATTTCCGTTCGCGAAACGCATAGGCGTAACTTTCCATGGATTCAACCACGGAGTGCATAGCGATTGCCTACCTGCAGCTGCATTCACGTGGACGCCGAAACCAAATACAGCCCAGACAGCACAGAACTCAAAGTTGGCTAAAAGTCGTCGTATGGGCGTCAAATGTCCCACTTTTTGACGTCTAAATCTTGTCTTAACTCTCAAAGACGTCTATAAGAGACCAAAAGACGTCTTTGACAGTTAAGACGAGATTAAGACGTCAAAAAGTGGGACATTTGACGTCCATAGGACGCTTTTTATACAACTTTGAGTTCTGTGCTGTCTGGGAGGCGAGACGTCACACGTCAACATTGCCTTCATCGATCTCTACGTTTTTACAGTGCGTTATGAGATGACGGAATTGGAATAGAAATCATATTTCAATGCCACTGATCGATTCTGTTATTCTGATCGATATTGTTCGAGGTACGTAATCGTTCCAGGAAAGTAGACCACGCTACTAATGTCACGGGTGTGGATGTTGAATGATTGACTGATCAATCGTTATTCATAATGACAACTGTAATTCTAAGGAAAAAGAAACGAATTAAGGGGACCAGTATGGCGTGATTCAACAAATTCTACATGCTCCAAGAATCATTAATATCTTCTCCAAAGTTCATTACACATCGAAAAATTGACTTTCTTGAAAATCACTTGTTCATTCGATTATGTCTCTCGACATCTCATTTTCTTCGGAGAGCAATTCTTCATCATACGAATGAGAGAAAGTCTTTCGATCTGCAACGAACTTTGGATAACATATATATAAATGATTTTTGGAGTATGGAGAATGTGTTGAATCACGTTGTACCGGTCCCACAATTGCGGTGTAATTCCGTGCGTGAGTACTCGCGTGAAATGTCGGCAGACATATAAAGACAATTAATTAATCATCCGGGTTTACTCGAGTACTTTCGTACCTCATTGTCAGCGTATTCTCGTTGAAATTTTTATCAAGGTATTTGATTCTAATACCGCCCTAATCTTGTACCAACCTCTGATAACGTCTACCTGATGAAAGAACAGTGATCCACCGCTAATATGGAGACACGTCAGCTTTTCGGTGTAATATAAAACACGAAGAATATGATGTTTTTTTTTCGAGTCTACTGTCGGATCTCTCCTTTGATATCGTTGTCGAGATGGTAGATGCTCTCGTTGTTCAAGTGTCCACAGATTTTTGCCAGCACTTATGAAGCCTTACTTAAATAATCGCAATCTCGTAACTCTTCATCTATACGTACTTTATCAGCAGATATAATGAAAATAGAATACAATATGCTCATGTCTCTGAACTTCAAAGTAACGTGGATGAGTAACTGGAAGCCACCGATTGATTGGATAGTAATAATAGTCATTCATGCATACATGTCGCACGAAATATGACTGTGACGACTGTACGTATTGTCTATCAGACAGACGTCCTACTTTCTTGAGAAATCAACTCTATTTGAATTGAAATGAGTTTTTAATGATAGACGTTGTACCAATGTGAATGTGTAACGCAAAGAAAATAGTATATTGTGCAACTCGTGGGCAAAAATGACGATTCCAAGTGAGTGTGAATATAGCCACACGAGCCGAAGGCGAGTGCGGATATCACACGAACTCAGAATCGTCATTGCCCACGAGGTGCACACGATATTTTTCCCAACAAATATGTAAAATTAGGCGAGTTTAGCCGTCTGCTGAAAATGAACAAAACTCGCAAACCATTTCCCCACTAGTGGAGAAATGAAACCATTTCTCAACTAGTGGAGAAATAGTTTGCATGTTTTGTCATCACCAGTGGTTAGAAGTAGTTCTGGGTCACTAGTGGAAAAATGATTCTCCATTTCCCAATTCATTGAGAAATAGCGTCTTTTGTTCATTTTCAGCAGACGGCCAAAACCGCCTATTTTTACATATGCGTTGGGAAAATACATTTTTGTTCAAACTACGCCTCATAATCAATGCCGGAATTAGTAGAGTCAACTTCTGCTCTAATAATTGTATGTACCTCTTTATCGGGTAACTGTTAAATGACGATTGGTTAGCAGAAGCTTTTGTGACCGCGATAATTAAAAAGTCATCTAATTGTAGCCGATGTAACGGACGATTGATAAGCATCAGCGTCTCTCCCGCGAGTATAAATCACAATAATCCAGGCACTTGAATTTTTTTTCCAAGTATCGATGGGATAGTGGATTCATTGATAATTCGTAGTATTAAAATATTAGATTAAATTTTCTTTATTGAACATGCCATAAAAATTGCGATACATTATAATATGATTAACCAAATATTGTTGTAAGCATCAAAAACTTTCGATATATTATTTATTTTATCTGCACGTCTAATATTTCATGTGAATTTTTTATTTTCTTATCAAACGCTAACAGTTTATTTCTATAGTGACATTTACACCTATACGCATGGAATGTATGCTCATGACTTCACTTTTCCCTCACCCCTGAACAGCTGATCGTCCGTTGTAATTCATGCTTCAAGAGCATTCATTCAGATTCTCCGAGTTGATAACGAGGCTGTGCAGGGGTCGATGAATGTGAGAAGCATGAGCTTATCATCGACTAAAGCTATATAATTTATGTCAAATAATAAATAATTAACAAGTAGAGGTCGTAAAAATTTGAAAATTTCGTCCCACTTTTGTGAGAGTGTCTTCAAATCTCAACTAGAACTTTTCGTGAGATTTTGGCAGTGATAATAGTCAGTCACAGTCGAGGAGGAAACTTTGTTCATTTATAGTTTACGATCAAAAGACTGTATTTACATGAAGAATCGATTAAAAAAAAAAACGCAGTTTCTAATTAAGTAGATTAAAAAAATTGAAATAATCATGAAACATATTTTATGATAAATTATTAGCACGATAAGGTTAATGATACTGTTTTCTCCTCGACCATGTGCAGTGTACAATCAGCTCAAAATGTCTCGATGCAAGTATAACTGGTCAAAGAAATAATGGGGGGGGGGGGGGGGGGGGAATAGATGGTAAAACAAAAATTAAGCAATGTTTTTGAACAATAAATAGATTAATTAATCTCGACAAACCCTTAACTCTAGTAACACCGCATAGTCAGTTCAATTCAACGGACAAATCTCGTAAAGAACTGATAGAAATAATTTTCCGAATGATGAAAACTGTTTATTTCAGTTCTAAAACGAATTTAGTCCAGCACCACATCGTAACACCCCACCGGTAATTTTTTTTTTTTTTAAGCAGTCTTATACAGTAAGCGGTAACTGTTGGAAATAAATTGATATATGATCTAGGTTTTCAGAATATATGTACATATATTTTTTATCCGAAAACTACGTACGCAGATGTGATGTACGTGTTTATCAACAGTTTTTTTCTCAATATTTACCGCAAGATTTAATTTTAATAGGTACGTCAAAACAGGCTAACTGCTTATGCCAAATTCTGGCAACGATTTCGAAAAAGACAAAATCCATGATTTGAGATTGAAATTTTTGAATTTTGTGTAAAACTGATTAATTCGTTGGGAGTTAAAACATTTTTTCTTTTCGATAGTTTAGTGATTTTGGATTTTTTTAAATCGTTGCTAAATAATTCTACCTTAGCTTACGGTATCACAGAGTCACACGCGGTACCCGTTCACAGTTCCCAGTTCGTAAATTTTCGAACAACAATAATTTTGTTAGTTCGCGAAAAACTCCCATCACTAGGAATCATTGAAATTTAAAATGAACAAATAAAATAGAATAAATAAATTTTACGTAGATCCTTGGTACTTGATTATTTCTGATTCGCTCAACAAAGCATATTGCAACATACCAGATGCTGAAAAGGAAAACATACCGAAATATCGTAACACTTAATTGTTTCTACAGACACGAGGAACAGTCGAAAATCTTCGAACTGAGTTCATAAGGTACTTCAATAATGTATTTATATTTAGACGTCCTTCGATAGATAAATATTGATTATATCTTTCTTTATTTTTTCTAAATTTATTTATCAAATCAAATTGAAAATCGGTTGAAACAAATTTTTTCTACTATTGATAAGCAAATTTCTGATTTTTCGTACGTTGAAAAAAAAAAAAACAATTACGATGAAAAAGAAATCTTAAGATTCTACTAATTTCTTTCGCTCTATAGTCGTAAATGAAAATTTGACTGCAATCACTACTGGGACATATATGTTTAGCATTATCATTTTTTTTTTCTTTAGATGAAGGTTGATTAATATTTTATGTAATATTATAGAGGTACATTAAATTTGAAATCTGCAATTCTCTCATAAATCTTAAATATGTTAAAATAAGTCTTTTATTAGGCTTCCATTCGGACACAATCACTCTTATGAGATGCCTTCGATCGTCAGTCTATAATCAATCTCAATATGTAATTCCGCTACATCGATTAAATAAACAATTTTCGAACATCAAGATGAAAAAAAAAGAAACACTCAAAAGTCTCATTATAATCGATCAATTATTTAAGAAATAAAAATCTTCATACATTACCTTAATTTTTCTTTCTTGTCTTCATTTTGCTAATGAAATCGGCGAATTGAGATTCAAAAACTGACGATCGAACCTTTTATGCATGTATGCTGTATGTATATCATTTAAATATATAATATTTATGAACTCTCGATATAAGACCAGAGATCTTTCAGATTAGATACATTCTCTCAAATCCTTCCGCGATCTACTGTATCACGCATAATATGTAATATGTATGTACACGTAAGTTGTAGTACAATGTGTCTCATTGTATCCATCAATCGTCTGTGTGGCGTTCGTTCTCTGTCTTCCCAAAATCGCATAATTATGGCATTGGTCAAATCCCCACGCGGACACATTATCCGCTCTACGACGATCTAACCGAAAGAAATAATACCGATTATCCGGGACTGCGGCCCGCGGTGATGATCAACGCGGCCGAGAAACTGAACCCTTTGATATCGTGGCTCACCAAGCAACCGGTAGGTCCGGGTCTGGGTCCGGGCAAGAACGAGCCAAAAGTTTGAGACTCGGGCCGGAACCGGAAGGCGCCGAAGTACGGCGAAACTCAATAGGTTTCGAACCGGAAGCAGGTGGCCGGCTCGAAACCGCCTGATTGTCTCACGACAGGTTGCGCTGATCTTCTGAGTGGTCGTCCGCCTTCTTCAGCGACCTCTTCAGCTTGTCCACCAGCCTGTTGTGGAACTTGTTCAACGAATTTGAGCTCCCGGTCTTCGGCGGTGAACTACCGGTACTCTTGCTAGGGCTCTGAAGCGAGCTCTGAGACGCCCTTGACGAGGTTCGCGAAAACTGACGAGACGTTAACGGGATCGGACGGTGGGCCGGTGAAGTTAGATAATCGGAACCGGGCGACGTTGAGAGAGAAGGTCCTTCGGACTTTGAGCATTCTGAGACCTGAAACAGACGAACAAAGATACGTTTTATACCTATTCACGGATGCGAAGAAATATCGCAAGGTCTCTGAGATCTCACAGAGACGGAAGTGGGTACCGTAGGACAGACATACACACGCGGAAGTATCTTTTGGTCGGTTACAAAGGAACAAGTGGACCTTGAAGTGACTTTTTTTCGCTAATCGTGAAATAATGTGATTCGAAAATGATTGAGGAGTATAAAAAGGCGTGGACCACGTGTTGCTGTTTATGTTTACAAATCTGGATTTATACCACGTGTCGTTACGTAGTGTCGTAATAAACGGTCGATTACGACCACTCGGGGTGTATGTATGTACCTAGTTCTGAGTCGGTTACACGCGTTTTCCTCATTGAATAGGCGGTACGTCAGCTGGCGGAGGCCGAGGCGCCATTCAAAAACGCGCAAAGGAAACACCGGGCGGTGCGCTACGTGAGGATGCAGTGACTCTCGATCTACATTCAGCGGTTCTCAACCGGTGTTTGTATCGAATAGCCAGACTGCCACATATTCGTAGTGTGAAATGGGACGTAAAAGTTATTACATCAATCAGGCGTAACAGGATTACGCGCTTATCTAGATTTCTGTAATTAAATATGTCGTCAAGGAATTTAAAAAAATCGATTTCCTCGTCTTTGATTTATCGATTGACAATAAGATTCAATGAGAATCACTGATCTAAGGAATGCATGTTCCGCGTCAGCAGTTTCGGTTTTTATAACAAGATAAATATATAAATACATAAATATAACGTGATCGTTGCTGCTGATTCAGGTGGTCGCCGAATGTGATAACGGTAAAAATGAATTTTCCCAAAAGATATCAGAATTTGGAAAATCCTTCACGCCAATGCGAGTAGATATGTATGTGTTTCGAAACAGCGAGGATGGTGACACCCCGGGAATTGAGAATGAGCAGAGGCACTACTAGGTACCGCTAGGTCGTTCACAATCCGCATACCTCAGAGTCGCGGATTCTGCCCGAGAGGTTCTAGAAAATTCGTTGACTGGAACTTTCTAAACTCGCGGGTTAACGAGCGCATTGGCAAGTTTTTACACCACGGCGGAAAAGGAAGGTCGTTCTACGTAGATACGCGATGAAATAACGTCTGCGTATTACTAGTTACTACGAGAATTGTCAAAAGTCTCGTGTCTCTGAACAACAGCAACAACGATACACGAGGAGGACAGCACGTGCCACAAGATGGCGGACGGTTAAATGACAAAATTAAATACATTTTTATTTACCTTGCGGCTCCGGCAGGCCTGGGGGTTAGAGCACTCTGATGACCGTCTGCTCCTGTTGGTCTTGTAAATATCCCATTCATTTTTCACAACGGGCATCATAAAAGCCATATTGAAGCTGATTTATGTATTATTGTTTTCTCAAAAGCGGGTTTAGTACGTTGATGGAACACTGCGCGCGTCACTGACGTGGTTTTATTCGACTCTTAAGCAAAACTACGGGTTTCACCGAAATTTTTACTCAGATTTCTAAGATTTTCTTCAATTTCTCACCAAAAATACAGTTCGGGATATCCTTGGATATTTTTGATTTTTGATTTAATCAAAATTAATGAACCACACGTCGAGTTTTATTCGCGGTCTTTCGCTAGCGACAAAAAACAAACTTGTATTTCTCATACACTTCCGTTCAACACGATCGTCTGCTCCGGAATGACAACGCCGGTGTCGTGTGCTAGAGGCAATACCTCGTATCTGTGGTGGGGGAAGGCTCGAGGCTATTGGTTTATCGTAAGGCGGGACTGTGACGTCACAACTCTACCATTGATTTTGCCAATGTTTATACACACGCTACGGTATGACGCGTACGATTGATTCTTCTAGCTTTTCTTTTTTTTTTTTCTAAATATATAGGTAAGAGGGACTCTGGAACTTGACGTGTTTTTTTTTTAATTTTTGTTCACGAAAATTCATTATCATCACACATTGCTAAAATTCCCGTACGTTGTATCGATGAACTGAAAGAACGTCAATGAATAATCGACAGTACCTGTTTCAATTAAGCGATGTGATTATTTTACTGAGGATATATGTGCAATTATAAGCCTCGACTCTTTATTTTTTTATAACGTATAACGTATTGAATCGGTTTCGTGTATGATGAGTAAGAAAATGGAACTCAAAATGGAACTCAAGGATACACACGTTGAATGAGAGATAAGAGTATAATGACACAGGTATATTACGCCGAATCGCTGCCGTGACAACGTGCAGGCTTACAAGAATGAGTTTGTTTATTTATGAGATAGGGAGGCGATTAGAGACGGTCGCCTATGACGCAGTACGGAGATAATTAGCTCTGAAGTCTGAACCGAAATCCTCGTGAGCAGTGCCGCAAGATAGCAGCTTTTGTTTTTATTATTGGACGAACCGTTGGAATCTGTTTTACCCTGTGAAGGTATGAGAAATTTAGTTACTTATCTACGGTCGGTAACTTACCATCCGATGATAGACTAGATTTTGTTACTTGATAATGATTACCTTGTGAGTTCTCTCTTCAGACCATGCTACACTCATTTTTTACTCTTCTTACCGACCCTACCGGGTTTTCACTGATAGCAAAGCCTACGCGTCGCGAGCGCGGAAAAGGAACCAAGAGTGCAATTCTAA
>JAFFZH010012657.1:0-34070 GCA_018420115.1 Euura saliciscinereae
CCCCCCCCCCCCCCCCCCCGTACTCTGTCACCTCCCGCCGAGGTTTCCTGCCGCCGCGACCATCCAGGATATGACGCCTGTCCAGTGTTCCCCCCTGCTGCTGCTGCTGCTGCTGCTGCTGCTACTGCTACTGCTACTGCTGCAGCTTAGGCCAGGGGCGTCGGTTCTCCAGCGGGATATAGAAATACGTAGATGTAATGTTATTCCCGTTTTATTGTTAGTTAGAATTGTGTCCTATTCCATTGTACTGTATTGTTTGCGCAATTGCACAGCCCGTGTTACAATTATTATCTCGCGACGGTCTTTTTAGGGGTAATACCGTATTAGCAGAATGAATTAAACATTGGTACAATTACCGATTCCAACCACGTACCGCCTACATGTACAAAACCGTAAGTGTACTGAATGCGTCACGAGCCTATATATGCTACGCTATAAGTTGTATACGCATATTCTTGTTTCCTATTCAGCGACCACCGTATTTCGCCGCATTGCTTTTCGTTTACGGTAGTAACGGTGTGGCATGATGAAACCAATCGAGCCGAATTTCTGGCTTCCGAAAATGGGTCGTGCATTCGGTGGCGTTATTACATATGTGCTCCACTGCGCGGTAGTACATCTCATCGAATGCTTCGAAATTCGCGGTAGCACCGTCTTTGACGGGAAAATGTGACGAGCACATTACGAGATTGTGATGCGCCAGGTTGTAGATACCCCACCATGCGTGGCGAATTATACAAGTCTGTCTGTGGCAGGTTTCCACGATTCTGAATGACATGACATTATTCCATGCGGTACGGAGTTTGAACTTCGCTCCTTGGATTTCTGAGCACCTACCGAAGCGCCCTCTATTCGAGGGTGGCTCAAGTAATCGCAATTCCATTGATTTTTCAAAACCGTCATGTCGCGGGCTGTATGTGATGAAAGAAGAAAGAGTAGCTTTATTTAAATGAATCCAACGCGCTCGGGTTATTTCCGATCAAATTTGTCGCAAAATAATTCGGTAATGAACCGTCACTTTTGAAAATCACTACAGAAGCGCTTCTCGACGTGAATATTCGGCTCTGCTGTTTTCGGAATAAATACGTATGTGCACCGCGTTCGCGTCTAAGCGTTGGTAAATACAAACGGTGCATGGTTTTCAATTGAGTATCGGTTACCTTTCAAGGTTTCAAGTGGCACCATTATTCAAATGGAATTGTTTCTCTCATCTGTGAAATCGCACACGTAAAATACACTGTATCATTCTATTACATGTATAATATTATCAATTATCAATTAATGGTGAATGAATATTGGAATTGAAATGAATTGATATTCAATTGACGGCGATTGGTTAGAGAGATATCTAATTGTTGTAAGTCTTTATACGCACCTGGATCGTAACGGTACGTCGGTACAAGTATTCTTTCCTACGATTTAATTTGTTTCCTTTTATAATTTCAGATGCCATTTAGGGAATAACTGAAGGATCTGAAATTCTGTAGTCATCAAAGTATACAATGGGAAAACTATTGAGCCTGCTGGCTCGAGACGAATCCACCTGTTGCACTCCCCAAAAATACGACGTCTTCCTAGATTTTGAAAGTAAGTCATTTGAAACCTGATTTCATATCCTAAAGTTTCATTTGTTCTGTGTCACGCCGCAGATGCTCAGCCATCCGATAACGAAAGAGACACTTTTGAAGCGGTACAGCGAGTACTCAAGAACTCCGAGTCAATTCTGGAGGAAATACAGTTCTATAAGGGAGCAGGGAAAGAGATCAGGGAAGCGATAACAGCCGCAACGGAGGAATGCCAGAGGAAGGCTTATCTGGCGGTGGCGCCGCTCGTTGCCAAACTGAAAAGGTTCTACGAATTCTCCATGGAACTGGGTATGTTCAAGTTTACCAGTTTGTAGGGCAAACAGAGGGACAGAGGTGTAATCCCGTGCAGATTCATGATATCATTGAATCCTTTTACAGAGGGTGTCGTCCCTAAGATATTGGGCCAGCTGTGTTCGGGGAATCTATCTCCGACTCAACACTTGGAAACCCAGCAAGCCTTGGTCAAACAGTTGGCAGAAATCTTGGAGTTTGTTCTGAAATTCGACGAACACAAGATGAAGACACCGGCGATACAAAATGACTTTAGTTATTACCGAAGAACTTTGACCAGGGCCTCTTTGTCTCAAGGAGACGACAATGAACGGGACACTCTTGTCGGCAATCAGTTGGCAAACAGAATGTCATTGTTCTATGCTAATGCAACGCCGATGCTTCAAGTGCTCAGTCACGCAACAACTTCTTTCCTTGACGATGTAAGCTGAGATTTGAGCCATTGATCTCGGGCATTTGGATTTTTATCTATAACTTCGTAATCATGACGTCTTTGCCCTTCCAGAATGAGGATACTCCCAGAGAGAATATTACCGAAACCCTGGGTACAATGGCCAAAGTCTGCCTGAGAATGTTGGAAAATCCGTGAGTATATTTTTTTCGGACAATGAAAGTCCTGGAAAGAGAATATTCTTTCAATAATCTATAATCTTCAAACGTATACAAGTATAAAATCCTGAGAACGTGATTGTCACGACTTCCAGAAATCTGCTAGCACAGTTCCAAAGGGAGGAAACACAGCTGTTTGTCTTGAGAGTGATGGTTGGGCTCGTAATACTCTACGACCATGTTCATCCTCAAGGTGCATTTGTTAAAGGATCAAACGTAGATGTGAGAATCTGGAATTTTTGTTTCATTTCCGAATATCCTCCAATCATTTGAATCTCAGCGACTGATGAATATTTTCGACGCTTTGCATTTTAGGTGAAAGGATGCGTCAAGCTACTGAAGGATCAGCCTCCGTGCAAGAGCGAAGGACTTCTCAACGCTCTTCGCTATACGACCAAGCACCTGAACGAAGAAAGCACTCCAAAGAATATAAAAATCTTACTAGCCGCATGATTTCCAAAGCAGCGCGGCTGCTGTATTAAAAGCTAAAAATGTCCGACATGGATTCCAAGAGAGCAAAACCAAAGTACCAGCCTATCATAGGCGTGTTTCAATTTGCGATTTTAACACCGGTGATAACGGGGATGTACCAACTGCCAATCGTGTAACGAATATAGTTCATTATTATTATTACTATTATTATTATTATTATTATTATTATTATTATTATTATTATTATCATCATCATCATTATTAGAGCATATCGCATCAAAGACTAGATATCCGATACTTTGATCAACTTGTGATAGAAGCCTCAAAGTTTAAATATGTTAAATAGTTTGAAATTTTTTTACAGTTTTGTTTGATATAAAATAAAGGAAGGAAAAAAGCAGAAACAAACTCCACGAAAAATCATTCGGCATTAGATAATAATGTCATAACTACATACGTACGCTGTTCAAATTGAGTATTGGTTTTTTTTTTTTTAACTCTTGAACAAGTTGGAAAATAAAAATCCAATTTATGTATCAAAACTGTCGTACGGCAAACGATATATGTATGTACATACGTATATGTATATATACATAAGTACGTACGTACATAAAATCCATACAGGTATAGGTATATTAGTACTATAGTTATTGAGACAAGCCAAAGATATCGCAACAATTCATGCAAATAGTTGAACATTGAATATACCTACCACTAGAGGCGCATACCTATTAAGCGCTGTGAGAGTATACAAATTGCAGTAGCTAGCGACAGTGGTATGTGGAAGTAGCAGTAGCAGTAGTGTCATCTTAGTTGATTCTACTATTGTTATTAGCTAAGATTATGACGGCTGTATAGTTAGTAGCGTTTTCTTTTATTTTATGTAGTCTGAATGGACATACTCCATCGTCGGATTGTCATTGAATTCATCACGACTCAAGGATTTTTCTTATTCAAACGAGAATGTACATAAAAGACCAGAAATAAATGTTTATTTGAAATACCTGCTTGTCTCCTAAATATTTGTCGCGTAATACGTACCCGGTACCCAATGACGGTGATAACGCTCATAAGACGGTGTTTCGCTACCGAGGTCATTGTCCTCGCGTCTGTACTACATCCCGTGTCGATAAAATCGCCCTTGGCAGGGTACCACCAGCGCGGGGGGGGGGGGGTTGATCGTGGCGATAGTCCCTATGGAAACCTGAAATATCGATCAACGTCAAGCAAAGCTCTCACGCGAGGCTACAATTTAGAGCTTAGATTGTAGAGCTATAATAATTTCAGCAAGTGCACGGAACGGAACGGAAAGGGAGCGGGGCGCAAACCCCGCGCGTAACGCAACGTCTTAGCGACGCCGTAGGTTACTAGTCGCTACTATCAACACGACCGCGATCAACCACCAGTGATCGGGAAAACCTCGGCTCCCATACGCGCGGGAATTAATTCACAAAGGAACTGAGGATAATTGCACCGTAAGATATTTGTACTTTCGAATGGTTACCTAACTTTTTTTTTTCACCCACAATCAGATATTTATTTCCACGTCCATATTGCCATTGACCGTCGCATCCAGTTGATTTTCGTGTATGTATATTTTTCTTTTTCTTCCTGATCATGTCAATTCGTTTGTTTACTTGTGTCATTCTTCTTTAGACCAAAAATTGGTTCCCCGCCTTTTTTCCAAATTTGCATTTCCGCTTTTGTTTTTATTTCATCGTCGGTTAATTGTTGGCGAAAAGATGAACCGCAGGATATCTTTGGTGGAACAGAAAAGGCTTCAATGGGCAAGAGAAAGAGGTACGTAGATCCCACATTTCATACACTCTGCGCACCCGCAGGCGTGTGCAACTAATCGCCTGTATGATTATCCACACGAATTTATCGGATAAATACCAACGTCTGGTATTACGATACGAATTGCCTCGATGGTGAAACAACGCACAAACATGACATATATTAATTGAACATATTTCATAGAAGAAATGGCAAGGCTTGCGTACGCCGTGTCACGGGGAACCGTCGGCAAGCTCGTGGAAGACGTACATGCCGCTATGCGGTAAGTCACTCGACAATCGGATCGCCAATAATCAATTCTGCCTCATAACTCGTACCTTGGAACATTATTCACAAAGAGGCATGCTATGATCTGCAATTGACATGCGGGAACATGCATTTTTGTTGGATTTTTATCGCGGATCTGCGGATGTTATTGTCAGGACAAGAATGTCTGCAGCCCTCACGGATCAGGCTCCGGCACGGAAACGCGGATGTACGTCAAACTTGGGTAGCCCCAAGAGTCTAGGTGAGATCGCTGGGGAGTCGCATCTCCTGAGGGCCAGTTTAATCAGTCTGCACGACGGTGCGGACATCGTGGAAGATCGCAAACGGAATAATGACTTGTTCCTCAGACGCCGGAGCCCGAGTCTTCCACCAATCTACACGACAGAATCTGGCATACGTTCTCAACAATTCGTAAGCATAATTGTATACAATTAGCAGACTTGGTCCGATAGAATGAATAAAATCAATCACCCGAGGAGTATTTGTGTAATTGATTGGGTATGCTTCACATTTGCGGCCCTACGTAATCTCTTTCATTGATACAATAATTATTATAACAACAACAAGAACAACAATAACAATGGAAGAATGAGGGCGAATAATGAATATGAATCACGCACGCGAAAGGATTGTAACATAGCGCGCGTATATATGACGATATGACGTACTCCAGTACCCGTGTGTACGTAATTATTACCTACATATTCGTGGCAGGGCCGCTGGTCGCGCGCCTTCTTAGGATTTCGGTCACGCAATTTCTCAATCTTTTGACCAACAGCCCAGGCAGTTTGTAGTGGATCAAACGGGGCTGCGATATCACGACCCCGATCATACAGAGTTGAAACACCGTAACAACTACTTCCCGCAGAACCATATTCGAACTCCACACCACCGCGGTTCACCGCGCGAAGATTTGGAAGGCGAAACATCGGGATATGCGAGTGATTCGGCAGATGTCCCGCTCCCAGAGGTTGTAGGTCAGTGCATGCCCCAGCAATTCTATTAGACATACGAAGTTAATGTTTTTATAACTATTCACCGTCAAAAAAGCGCGGTGTCTTAGATAATAAAAGTCCATTCCCTTTGATTGAACACCGGGTAGAGCCGGGCAGAGGGCCCCCCCGCAGTTTTCTGTTCTTTTTGAAATGGAATAACTCGTGATGCAAGTGAATAAGTAAATTTGTAATGTTTGTTCATTTAAAAAAAAAATCATCGAAAAACCATAAGGGGGCCGGCCTACTTTTCCCGCAATTTTCCAACTTTGCGGTAGACTTGCTCGTCTTAGGTCATCGTTTGGTTTGTTTTTTGGTTCAAATGAGAAGATTCGCCGATTGATATCTCAACTCGTATGACATTATGTTTTTCCTCAAGGGGGGCCACTCTGCCCGCCGCACCTCTGTACGTTTGTAAATGGTATCCCGACGTGGCCGCCGCTTCATTGTTAAATGCTTACGGTGATGTATTAGCACCGGTATGAAATTACAGCCATACGTGTAACCCACACCTTATTAGTTAATACCCCTAGTAACGTGGCCTCGACTCTAAAAATCCGAGAAGACTATTATATGTCCGCGGATTCAAATGTCAGAGGCGCCCGCAAATACGGAAGTAGACACGCCGTGACTTTGGGCAGACCGCACTCATTTCGCAACTTATACAGGGACCTAATCTACCAATTCGTTTTTATATAACAGGCTTTACAGATTTGCTACCGGTTTCGAAGCCGCTGGAAACCGTGATGTCGGAGAACGGTTCGCAGAACTTGAGGAATGGCAATTATCGTTACGGGACCCCAGAAAGTTCCCTACCGCCCTCGAGAAGATTGTCGGCGGTGAGAGGTGGTGCCGAGGTCAGACCGAGATGGGGCAGTCTTTGGGGGCAGGAACTGGTCCGGGGTGACCCACCTCCTCCCTCGTGGCTCGAGAGAGGTCTCTCGCGAATGGATCATACCAGCCAGGTATTAAATATCTCACCACAAACTACATCCAAGTTGGATCACTTTTTCTCAATATCTATAATGCTCATCATTAATGAATCAATGTGCAGGGTATGCGCAGGTATACATGTTAAACCTTTGATCGAGTTCTGCATACAATTTTGAAATAACCGGTGATTGTAATCGGGCCAGTCTTAGACGTCGAAAAGATTGTTAACAAATTGATTATATCCTATACAGATAACATTTATCCGATCCATCATGTTTATAGCTACAGAATGATTACGCAGGTCTTGGTTATAAACCATGAGAGCGCCAGCAGTCCTGACAGCTCAACGACTGGTTCGGCTGGATCTGATTCCAATAAAACTTATCTGCGAGGACAAAATGTTCCATTGGACGAAGGTGTACTGCAGGAACGGGAAGCGAAGAGGCAGAAAGCGTTGGAGTTGCAGAGTGCGATCAAGGATCAGCTTGAACAACAAGATCGACGAAAAAAGGAAGAGAAGCAGCAGAGATTGCAAGAGGAAAGAGCGGAAGAGGAGAGAATCAAGCGAGAGAGAGACGAAGAGAAGCAAAGGTAACGACCAAACGTGGCTGACACAAATATATTTTCTACCGGTCAATACTTCTAGACTTGGGTTTGGAATGATAATACTTCACTACCGTGTTTATTCTAAGCCCAATGGTGCATCGACAGGTTTGAGGAAGAACAGAGAAGATTGAAAGAGAATGAAAAGACCAAGCTTAAAAAAGCAGAGACCATGCGTCAAGTGCTGGAGGCGGCTGAACGTTTGGCTAAGGAAGAAAGGAAGTTCCGCAGGAGACGTGATAACCTACCTACTGACATTGACATCGATAAGAACACCTTGCGTATAGATGTGTCTGAAACGTCAGACCACGAAAAATCGAGCGCGGATAACGTAGTTACGAAAGACTTCGACCATATCCCTGTCGGTGAAAATTTACAGCTCCGCGAGCGCGAAAACTCTTTCGGTCGAGAGTGTGATAAAGAAACCGATGCTCCATCGATCAGGGAATTCGTCAGAGAAGGCAAGGCGTGCGATGGTAACAGCGGTGCCAGCGCTGAACTCAAATCTAACACGATAAAAGTTCCGGTGAGCACGGAAATTGCCATTGTACTGAGCGGAAGACTTCGAGACCCGGAAATCTTGAATAGTTCGAATTTAAAAGTTAATCTAGTTGTTACGCCGAATCCGACCAAGTCGAACAACCTGTTCAACTTTTCCGATGCGAATGAGATTTCTCTTTCAAAATCAAGTAGCCCTGTCGCTGTAACCAATGTGGGATACTCTCGATGTACCGAAACAACGGACACTCGGCTGCTCACACCCAGTAAATACAGAACAACACTTGGCAGAGAATTCGGCACTCAAACAGATCTAGAAGATTTACGGGATACGGTTTTCCCGTCCAAACCAGAATCTACGAAGGAAAGAAAAGAATCATTGAATGCTAATCGCAGGGACATTGAAAAGTAGGTATTAATGAGGGGGTATATCTAATAATATAAGTCTCGAGCTCCATAAACGCTACTTGGTTTCGGAACAATATGGCGTTAGGGGTCATGTTCGGACGTTATTAGAAATACTGACTTACGGTGCGTACTTTCGAATCAATTTGAAGCAAATTAAATTAACGAAAATTCAAATTAAAATCCACCGTACCATGAAAATCGTTACCATAAAAGTTATCCTCTTATACTGGTCCGCGAAAAGCTTTGTTGAAAACTTCGACCACGATCCCGGCTGAACAGACTAGTTGAAAATCAAAAGCTTGGAATTATTTCCAAGGTCAAGGTACCCTCTGGGTCGATCTCTATGCGAGAGATTTTTGATCAGTTAAAAGTTGGCCAAGTTATGTACGTTTACTGAGTAAGAAAAATACGTTTTCTTCATTCTACAATAACGTGAAAATTTTAGGGTCGTCCGGGGTGTCAGTTTGTTTGGGGTGTTGATGGCGTATAGTTTTTTAGACTCATCATTGGACGCCCTTGATTATTTTCCGTAAGAGCCGGTTTGTGATTGATTTGATTTCAATATTTATATGAGACCTTTCACAGATCAAGCAACACCGGTCCTATCGAAGAGCTGGCTATTAAGACATTGTCCAGATCAAAAGGACAATCACGCTCCTCTCTCGAAGCTAGGCCGCGCTGGAACGCAAATCGGTGGGTCTCTCAATCACTTCGTACGTTTTGAGAGTGAAAATGCAGCTACGTGTATTGCAGTTCGCGATACTTGACGTTTCCAAATGAGCTATCGGGAATCTGAGTTGGGCGATATCACATTATCACCTCACAGAATTTAAGCTACTGCGCGAGTGGGCTCACTTCACACATTGCACCCACCATAGTATATGAATTTGTATGCACGAGTACCAGCCTATACACTCGCGGTAGTTCCAATTCGGCCACCAAATCATACTGATTGCCGCAGTTATAAGGTTCCCAATACGCCGAGTATGTAATCTCGTATGGCTATCTGGGTGAAAACCTCTCGAAGTTTATCTTCCGGCAGATATCATGCGTTTTATTAATTTAAACATTTTTCTAGGCCTGGCACCCGTTATCGGACTCAAAGTGAAAAAGATCCGCATTATCAGAGGCGCTTGAGATTGAGAAGACGCCAAATTGACTCAAGTGAGGAGGGCTCGAGGTAAAAGTTTGATGTGATTAAAACACAAATATTACTTATATCAACCGCCGTTCGCGGGGGAATCGCCACACTCTTTAGCGTTTTGGCGAATTATCTAGTATAGTATACATGTATGTGCATATGTATAGACATACGTAACAAACACCTGAGAATCTGCAATGCCAACAGATCCCCATCGCCAGAGCGAAGAAAGCCTAATAATTTCAAGTCCAAAAGCCGTAATGCAGGGAGAAGGAAAATGAAACTGGACAGTTACGATGCAGATTTGTCTATGGATAGTTTGAATTCTATAGTACCCTTGAGGGTGGACAAGAATGGAAGAATACACGTACGGAATAATAAGAATGAGATGAAAAACGATCTGCTGCACTCATCTGAAATAAGTATCGATGAGATGAGTTTGCCGGTGAGAGAAAACTGCGGTGGGAAGCTTGATGTTAATTGGTGTGGCAGGGAGATTTTGTCGCAACTCACAAATCTTCGAAACGTGTGTATAATTCGGTTAAGAATATTTCGATTTGATAATGAAAGGTGGAGTGAAATTGATTCTAATGGTATGACCATTTTTTCTAGGGTCTTGCAATGAAACAGAAGGAATGGGATTCTCAGAGATGTATCGTATCTCCGAGTGCCGAGTTTTACTAGAAATCCGCCAATAAATCTGAAATCTCGAACATAATTGTTTCATTTTTATTTCAACGCGTAGCAGAATTTTCATTTTAGTGACAGAAAGAAATGATTGAACAAATGATAACAACACAAGGCTTTGGCAACAGCAAATATAACTCTTCTTCTGTATTACAGAAACTATCCTAGTTGTAATGGCTTTCCAGCTGGACGATCTCCTGAGGGAGGATAAAAAAGATGCAAATTTGATACCAGATCTGAGCAAAGCAACGTGCAATTCGCAGGAGGAATTCAGAAGGCTACTTGAACGTTGTCCAGAATATAAAATCAGATCTGAAAAGGTGGAATTTCAATTTCGTACGATATATGTACATTTCTGCCAGATTGAATATGGAATTTCCGTGAATTTATCTCTAAAGTCAATAACATGTGAATCAGCTGTCATTAAGCTGAAAAGTTGGACCCCATTCGCCCAGACCAATTGTGAAAGTTACTCGAAATACTTGAATAATACTTGGAATGATGTTTTCTTGACAGGTGAAAAAAGAAGAGTCGAAGGTCCGTGACAGAGATTTCAGTTGGCGCGCAACAAAACGCGAACTTAGAGCAAGTGAGAAAGAATGCGTTTATGCGGACCCAGTGCCACCGGACATGCGAGGCCTCAACCTTGGTGAGCTGCAACAGGTTTCAATAGACTGGAGGATGCTGACACCGATTCGTCCCAAGCTCAGACAAGATGAGGAAATGTTCTCCAGACTGGTGAGTGAAATGTGTCAAAATTATCCACTACATGTATCTACATTGAACTGTTGTGTGTCATGATTTTTAGATATCATTAATTATAATTTCACTCAAATTATGACAATATAATAGGGTTGTAGACATTCGGTCGAGAGTTTTTCAGTGAGAAATTGCAGTATATTTACCAGACGATATTTTCGACGAAAAATGTTGTAATTCATCAGTTATAAATCGCGGCAACGTTTTTTCCTCAAGGTTGACATGGGAAAATTGGAAATGAAGACAGCTGTCAGGGACCGGCACAGTTCCCTGAGTCCAATAAGACGCAGCAAGAATAGGGCTGGGATAATCGAGAGCAGCGTAAAGATGTGCGGGGATTGTGGAGAAGAATATTGTTTTGGAGAAGCTTGCGGCGACATACTGTATGATTCCTGCATCCGAGTCACCGTCGTTCCTCAAGCATCGAAAATACAAGTATCTGCTGATACCGCAGCTATTATTGCACGGATGGACAAACCTGAAAAAAAGTTGAAGAGGAAATGTAAGCTGAGTCGCACGAAATTGAAAAAGCCCAATAAAAATAGTAGAAACAATGACGGTGAAGATGGTGCAACCGATAAACAGCCCAAGGAAGGAAAGAAGTTTAAACGCAAGTGCAAAAAAAAGACGAAATAATAGCTCTGAGAATAACTTGAAATCTCTCGGCACTTTCTACCGTCCCATACCTTTTCTCTACTTCGAAACAAATATGTCACACTCCCGGGGTAAATAAGGCCGTTCCATCCAAGACAAAATAGCATCATACATACCCAATTAGGAAAAATAACCATCGGGTCGTTCAATAACGTACGGTGTTCGAATTACGCTGGAAAAATATAGTTTTATTCCATTTCTTTGAATTCACAAGTTTTTACAATTCAATATTTGATTCAATTTTTTTTTCTCTGACCCCGTTACGTTCTCATTCCCGATATTACTATGTATAATACACATATATTCGTCTTATCAATATCAATTAAATTATTCAGAACACATAATGATAAGATCCTGACTCGTAGAACCTGCACCGGAGATCATGTACCCTGAAAAATGAACGACGAACACTTGTAATTATTGACTGGCCCACAATCGGTAAGTATTCGGCCGGTAGGCAGAGAAGCAGAAAAAGTAATGTTGGTGTCCAGGGTATGATTACAAATATAAATGTAAGGTATGCAAGTACCAGTCTCGAACTCGACAAGTACACATTTTACACATCCGTTTGATGGGTGAATTATGAACCACAATAATTGCCGATTATTTCAACGACACCGCCGAAATCGCCGAATAGTGGTTATCTGCCGGCGATTCGTCGTACACGATGCGTACATTCAAGTTGCGCGCAGTATACCTATGTATGTATCACGGCACATTGAACATGTACAATAGTATATTGTTTACCGAGCGAGAAAACAGTCGATTGCGGGCCGAGTACGAAGTTGAACACCGAGGCAAAGCCGAGGTGTTTTCAACTCGTACGAGGCACAAGCAACTGTTTTCTCCGAGGTGAACATACTATTTTTTACGACAGCGGAGCGAAAACGGCGAGTAGCGGAGCGAAAACAGCAAGTTTCCATCCGCAAACGAGGGACCGGCAATTGACTGGTTTCCATCCTCGTTTGCGGATGGAAACTCGCTGTTTTCGCTCCGCTGTCGTAAAAATGTAGTTGTTGATATACTCTGATGTAATTGAAATGGAAGACTATAGACAGAAGCCTGATAGATCCATTGTATGAGTAGGATTGTTCGTTTTCACATATATGAAATAGATTGGACGTTTGTGTTTCTCTTTTTTTTTCTCTCTTCAAGCTATGGAAAAAGCTTTGGTCCAAACTGATATCTTGGTGTTCAACCACCGCAGCAATGGCCATCGATCCTAAGATATTTATTTCATCCCCGCCATAATCGCGACGGTACGTGTAATTGCGTTATTGCGGAACAGATTTGTGGCACCGATACATCTCCAAGAAAGTCATTTCATTCATAGATCTATTCGGTTCATAGAACTTGTAGAAAATGTTCTGAGCCAATTGTCAGTAAATTTCTCGGTATCATGGCATGAAATGTTTTGTAACAAAAATATGCGACTGCGGAGAATGCGACCAATGCAAAAATGGACCCTAATTCAAAGTTCGATGTCAATCTTGGTAACAAACTTTTCTCTCTGCCAAATAACCAACAAACAAACAAACAAACAAACAAAAATAGGTATCTATAATTTATAACTCATCAATACAATATATGTCCAGAAGGATAAAAATGATGTTTTCTCATAAATAATCTTATTTCTATTTCAAACTATGTATGTATGCAATTCGATTAGAAATATTGTATCATCATATGTACAAATTCAATATATATTCAAAATATCATATCTCTAATACATATATTAGTAGAAGTGGTAGTAAAAGTAGCAGTAATAGTATTTAGAAGTAGAGGCATATAATAATGATAATAATAATAATAATAATAATAATAATAATCAGTGATAACAATATACAAGTTTATAATGCGCTGACGGCCCATCGTTAGATATTCCAAAGTAAGTATAAATTTACGGTATACATATTTTGTAGTAGAATGAAGTGTGGACGTGTGATATGGAGAATAGCCTTTTAATAGACGTATGTATGCCAATGTGAATTGTAGACATAGCCAGCCGTAGTCATTACGTGGATATGAATACTTTCGGTTTAAGTACTACATTGTTCCACGGCTGGAGATTCAAAAGATCGTTATCAATCAACTGTTCGCGTTGTGTGGCAAAACCGAAACTCTGAAAGATGAGAGATGTACGGAATTGTGTGTAACTAGAGCAAACAAATTTGAATTCGACTCGGTTGCGAATTTGGCACATGAATGGTTCCCGCCTGTTGAATTTCGCTATTATTACACAAATATTACACAAACATTTAACATTTACAATCACACGGAACATATGTACAAAGTAGTGGTTGAAGCTACAGCATCAACGTCACGAATCAATTGTAATCCACCAGATTCTTCTACTTTATCTTACATCAAATGGAAATTAATCATCAGATGCAGTGATCATAAAACATAAAGTTGAACGCAATTTTTCATCAAGAGTAGAGTTTCATGGATTTAATTTTTTCAAGATGTTCAAGTAACGAGCTCAGGTATCAAGTACAGTTATCACATTGTTGCACTATCTTCACATTTGTATTGGATTCTCTTTAATTTTAATTTTCCTCTCTTCAATATGTATCATCTTTATAACAGTAATCATTATCGTATAGTTAACCATTTGCTTATCCTTTAGTTCACATAATCATCCTAGCATCAATGCTTGTACGTGTGCTTTTTTGTTTCTCTATAAAGTAAATTATTTCCTTGCTGGCGCAGCCTCTTATTCATTTTTTTTCGATTTTGATTCAATCCTTATGACAGAATACAGGCTGCAGCATTCTAGTAAAGCGACGGTGAGGAAGTAGGGGGCCACCATGCAGAATAATTTTCTGGTATAGCCAGCTCACACATGTACACGTATTAATTATGCTTATCTCACACGAACTCACCACACACTCAGACATTTTCATCCGCGTACGCAAGCACACACGCACCGAAACACACACAGGCACACGTATTTATTATTTGTTTATTCAATTCATTATTTGTGTCATTTATAGAGTTTTGTTCACAGCCAAATATTGAAATGACACTTGTAACACAACGATTCGATGAATTTAAAATGCAACAAGGCTCCAAGATAATATCATCGGAATTATTTTTCAATTCAATATTTAAAACAGAAAAATGAACGGAAAATGAAATTTCTCCATAGCTAACAACATTCGGAACCACAATTTATATCAATTTATTCTAGGATATAATTTGACCTGACAGCATTCTGTCGGATCTGGGGCAGATTGCTCATAATATATGGCTGGGAACAATGCAGCATAAATCTTGGTCCAAAATGAGATCTAGGCTCAAAAATAATCAAGGCAAGTTGGATGTATCTCTCTTTCACGGATCAGACACGAGATCATACTTGTTCGAGTGATGTCTGTTATCATATTCAGACCTCTGCATAGATACTTTCAGACATAAAACTTAAGTGCAGCGAGCGGCTGTGGAGCTCTGAGTGACATTGCGACACACGTACGCAAGTATATTCTTACACGTATGTTTTGTCGAATAGCACCAAGGCAAGCCTAGGGATCTGTAATCATACAATCTTTTGATCAGAACGTAAAATGGAATCTCATCTTTCATACTCCTATTCGAGGCTTCATGAATTCTCTCTCTCTCTCTCCCTCTATTCAATTGTGAATCGTATTCACCCGATCCAAATTACTAGTATATGTCATTAAGAATAAAAATATTTGGAAAATAATTCACGTCATCTATGAATTTCGTGTACCCAAATAATTACATATTGCTAATCAGAGTTGAATTACGAACGAAATGTAATTACACCGAAATTGCACAACGTATGTAAAAAAAAAAAAACAGTTCGAAATTAGGAGCATAAATCAGTTCGGTAATTCATTACCCGTTCATTCGCAAATCACTTGTTTTCACCGTATGATCAAATTTTAACCAAATACATACGTTATGCAATTTCGGTGTAATTACATTTCGTTCGTAATTCAACTGGCATTGGCAACATGTAATTATTTGTGTACACGAAATTCATAGATGACGTGGATTATTTTCCAAATATTCTTATTCTTAATGCTGACATATACTAGTAATTTGAAGGGTGAATACGATTCACAATTGAATTACGACAGCAATGTAACTAATCGATGACATAAAATAGTTGATAAAAATCCAAGTATGCATTAAAATTGGGTGTCTTTTAGCTTGTAATATAAATATTATGTTCACAACTCTGAGAATAATTATTCATGAAAAATTATACACCTCAATGTGCTCGTGGCGGACGCATGGCCATGCTGAGGATAAAAAAAATTGTCTTTCAACGTAGCGATGTAATGTGTCCTACCATGGGATTATCAGCATTGCACGAATGAGTTGTATCGATCTTTTATGTACAGGGGCGCGAACGACTCGGTTAGGCGATTGAAAATTAACTCGACTTACACACCTGATCGGTCCAACCTAAAAACAGAGACTGAGTAATAGCTCCCGTTTTCATTTATGTTGCGTTAATCCTTCTTTATTCTGTCTTTTGTTTCTCAGTTGTCCTTGCGGGCCTTCTTCTTGCTTTTTTTCTGTGGCTTAGCCTCCGTCCATACATCTGAAAAACAATAGTGATAAAATATCTACAACTGGTATGCGTCAAAGTTCTGATACATAGGTCAAAAGTAATTCTTACCTCCCAGCTCGTCGAATACGACAGAATTGTTTTCTTGAACTTTTTCAATCTTCTTCTCATTGAGAGCTTCTACTTGAATGTTGTTTGGCTTCTTCTCTTCTTCCACTACTTTCTCTGCTACTTTCTCGGCTTCGGTGGACTTGTCAGCTTTTTCGACTTTCGGAGAAGTCGGACGTGGGTTTTCAGTTTCGACAGCTTTCTTTGCCTTCTTGACTTTGCTGCCCTTTTTTACCTCCATCTTCTCGGACTTTTCTTGCTTCTCCGGCTTCACAACCTATCGGATCAAGCATATTTGCAGATATTATAATTAATATTCTATAATTAGAATACATTAATCCTTCGGGAAGATGATGGGAATAATAATGGGAAGACAAATATCCGAAAACCTCATCGCAGCCTCACCCTTTGCACCCCATTGCAACATTTTCTGATAATGGTTACTCCACGTATACATAGTGGCAATTTCTGTTTCCTATTTTATAACACATAAATCTACAGATCTTGCATGTAACGCAAGCAGCTGATGCATTGAAAATGTCCTTCGTTATCTTAGTTTTCGTGCATTTTTTCATCTGAATCTCTGAATTTACATGCTGCGCTATTATTATCGCCATCTATGATGACACTACGAATCATCATTCGCACCGTGAAATCTGTTTTTGTTCTTTTATTATTTATAAACTTTTTTTCACGCAGCGGTTAATTAACATGCTGCGCTATTACTATTGCCATCTATGATTACTAAGAATCATTATGTGCACAGTGAAATCTACATCACCTAAATGTCCCTTGATCTATTGTTTTTGTTCTTTTATTATTTATTTCTTCATCTTTTCATTACGCACTTCCGTTGCATCGCTTCCGTTGCATCATTTCAAGATTTAATCCCACAGACCTCACTACTTACCCGAAAACGGAAGCATTTTCAATGCTAATATCATAAAATTTGTACAACCAGTTGCCTACTGTTAATAATGACTATCATTTTTTTCAGGCGATAGTATAGTATAAAGCTGCAGAAGCTCCTGGCACCTGTGGCAGTGCATCTAAATGTCACCTATGTAACGTAACCAATTTTTGAATCAGAGGGAAAAATAGGCATTTTGTTTACGTATCACGTGAAAGGAAGAAAGAAAGAAAAATGGGAAAAATTCTCAGCGGCAGTTCACTATAAATTCACAAGTTGGGTCGAGAGTTCCGTCGCTTTGCGTATTTCCGTTTTTCTTGATCAACCGGGCCATCATTTCTTAATTTCACCTAACCGATGCATCAATAGTTTACTCTACCTTTTCCACTGTTTCTTCTTCTTCTTCTCCTCTTTCAACTTTATTTTCGATTATCTCAGCCACAGGTTGAATGTCTGCGACAGGGACAAGAACGACCTCCTTCTTGTCCTTTTCTTTGAGCTCCTTATTCTCCGTGTCCTTGGCTACTTTGTCCTTAACTCCGTGTTTACTCTGTTCCTTCTCGTTTTGGCTCGGGTCGCTTTTCATTTCGTCAACCTTTTTGCTCTCTTTTTTGCCCTTTTTTGACGGAGTGTCGTCGTCCTTTTTCTTGCCTTTCTTCTCTTTTCTCGCATACGCAGGCTGCTCCCAGTCACCTGGAATTACACAAACATGAATTACAGGAAGATTTTCTCTTACCATTGCCGCCGAGACGCATCGGCTTTGTTGTATATTTACCATCGTCAAAGTCGACCGGCTTCTCCTGAGAATTATTCTTTAAATTCTTCCTATTTTTGACCTGCTCCACCTTGTTCTCTTTCCCAGGCTTAGGCGCAACGACAGTGCCCTTCTCCTTCCTAGCAACAGCTGGCTTGTTATCCTCCTGCTTCCGTTCCTTCAGTTCGGCCCCTGTCTCTTCAGCCTTCGGGGTGGTTTTTCTAACGGTCTCAGCTTTAATGGGTGCTGCTTTTTTAGCAGGACTTGCCTTTTCGCTATTTACCTGACCATTTGCGGGACGTCCCTGTAACGTGATTAATAACGATAGTTAGGTGTACTTTACATCAAAATGATCATTCCGCACAGAGCGTTCGCCGACCATTATCCTATTCGTTCTGATTTTTCGGAAACGACGAATAACGTGAAAATATTATTATCATCATCGTTGTTATTATCGTGTTAATAATTATTAATCAATCAATTTCATGAGATGAGTCGCGTGAAATGTCGGTTGATCGACCGATCGTTCCATCGTCGATAAAAAAAAGTTTGAATCACAACAGAGAATGACCCCCGTCGACGGCACAGCTGATTGTTAATGCGTGTAAATGGTCTCAGGTGGAAACGGCGCGATAAACGGGTAATGTCACGTTGTAGAGTGCCAGGCCGCGCAACCATATGGCAGGCGGACGAGCAGCAGCCCATAATTCTAATGAAATACTCGCATAACACATCGCTCACCTTTTCTTTGATCTTGTTGCGTTTTTTGCCAGCTGGTTTCCGGTCCACGTCGGAGCCCGACGTGAGCTGGGCGAACGGTGGTTGCTCCGCATTTTTGAAACCGAATACAAACACGAGAATGGCGCAGGCCAAGACAATACCGATAGGTATCGCGTACTGAGAATGTTGCAACAACGCACCCACGTCCATTGTCGAGGTTCGAGGTTAATGCACGATTTCTTGACCTCTCGAATATTCACACGAACTGACGCCACGAACGAGAGCCCGTCGCGGAGTGGCCAAATTTCAGGGGAAATTCGGACGAGTCGGACGAATTTACAAGACGATTGATAATATTTGACACTGTGGCGTCTGGGACTCGACTTGCAGCAGCGCCGCGGTAAAACGAACGGGCACGAACGGGAAACGTTGAGCGCACTACGGACGGAGGACCGCGGGGAGGAATCGGAGGGAATATGTATGCCAGAGACCGGGGGATTAATTACCAGGGTTGTTCGTCGGGACTCGGGACGCAAGCGTACGAGGAGGACGAGGAAACGCGTACACCGTGTCTGTGGCACGGTCGGGCACGACGCTGTTTCGGAGCGACTGGGAGCGACCGAGAATGCGCCTCTGTGCGGTAGTTTGTGCGGGCGCCGATTGAAACGGGTGAACCTGCCTGAAAACCCCCTTCGAGCGAAAACCCCTTCGGACCCCCTCCCGCCATGTTCCCGGTCGGCGCATGCTGACGCGGCCAGACGCGGCTGTGACACGCCACTACCAGCCACTACGTGAATCGTTCCCCGACCCCGGCACGGTTATCTAACGAGTAAGCACCGACAGCGACTATAATATCGATCTTACTAACACGTGGTCGATACCTTGCGGGATTGCAGCGGTATTACGCTATAGCGTAATCTTAAAAGATTATACATAGACTGTGATTAGGAATTATCGACTACCTGCATATTAGACGTTCGCCTCCATCTGTCAATGAAATCGGCTTTATTGCTATTTAATTATCATAATAATTGTACATTCGAGTGGAAAATTACTGTGAGAATTTGTTTCCTGAATCCCTTTTCAAGGAGTTTGCGGTTTGGTTACAATTTTGGCAAACTGAACTACTATTGGCTTGTCTTTGAGTATATATCCGTTCGTTTCATCGAGTGCTCTTTGTGCCTGTTGGACAGTTTTCAGGGTAACGAATGCCTGACCCTTCATTCTTCCCTCTTGCATCAGACGGATGTTGTACCTGAACAACAACAGCAATAATAATAATGATAATAATGGAAAGCGATTGTTAGCACCATCGTGATCAATTTATTTCCAATCAGTCCTGTGTTATTTGCAATGATTGACCACTTACTCAGACGGGATATCCTCGTCTTTCCGACCCTGTAGCACGTACTTCTTGTAGATAAGATCCAGGTCCTTTACCTCAACTTGTTTGGCAAGATTTTTTATGTACAGTCTAGACGACGGTTTTCCTGGATGATAGTTCTTGAATACAGGCAGCAGTCTTTGGTCTGGAAAGGTTATTTATCAATCTCACGTCAATGACAAGGGCGAGAATCAAGTTGGACCCCTTTCACAAGTGGTACAAAGTCAATGATCATTGGATGACAAATGGTACTGACCGCTGAGCGAAACCCTATTAGCCGCGACTTGTTCCGAAGTGACAAATTCTGAAGGCTCGGGATTCGTTGTTTGGTCAATTTTTGCTCCACAGTCGGCTAGTTTTTTAACCGGATATATAAGACCAAAACCACCATCTTCTTGCAGCATGGAGGCAGAACTGGCCCCAGGATCAAGATGACCTACCGATTCCAACCGTTTCTCCAAATCCGAATCAACTTTGAGAGCGATTTTTAAACTTTTGCTTTCAGCCTTGTGCGCGGGCTCAAAAACGTCCTCAGGCTTCACCAATTTCTGGCTAGTCGATCCGGTATTCAGGGGTTGTTTCAATGGGTTAACAAACTTGGGGATTTTCAAACGTTTTTTCGACTGGGGTAGTCTTCGTTTTACTGGGATAATTTCTTTGGGTCGTAAGTCATCCTCGTCCGTTTCCAACTCTGACTCGGAATCCTCATTTTCGTCAAAAAATTTCTCATCTAAACATAAGAAGAAGAGTATTGCGATTAATCAAATGACGCAAAATGAAAACTTTGCAGCAATCTGCCAGAAGAGCACGAGCTGTAATGAATCATTCAAGAGCACTAACTAACTAACTAACTATTAACTACTAACTACTAACTCTGACTGTTTGTAGTTTCAATTTACCAGTCTCTGCAGGTCTGGCAACAGCCTGTCCAAATATATCATTGTATCTCTCTACGTTATAAATATCTCTGAGGAAGGGATATTCAGGCTCTAACTCTTTAAATGGCGGCGGCAAATTCATCCTGTTCATCAGATGAAGAACCTGGCAATAAAATACGGGTTGCTTCAGCATTTGAATAGCTATTCGTGATAGGGTGTCCGTCGTGGGTGGCGAGTACTTGTACAAAATGTTGGGCGGCGGTGGCTGGGTAAGAACTTGACTAAGTGCCCAGCCGTTCAACTTTTTGAGAAATGTTCGAAAACTAGACTCCGCCGGCTCTTCACCGCCGTCCGTGTCCTTTTGATTCTCAGCTCGGTGGACATCGTTCTCAGAGAATTGTGACGTGTTTGATTTGGTGTACTCAACGGAAAGGCGCCGACCTCGCACTTGCAATTGATGAAGTTGTAAGAAGGCTCGTGCAGCGGCATGTTCGGTCGGGTATTTTGCAAAGGTCATCGCATACTTGTCAGACTTGTTGACTGTCCTTACTGCGACAGCTCCGTACTTTTTCAACAGCCTCTCACGTTGCGAATGAGAGAGGTGCGAGGGTAAATGCAGAATCCTGAGTGTGTCGCATGCATTGTTCTTTTCTTGATCCTGAAACGATGCAAGATCTTGTCATTTTGCGCACCCAAAGTGTAATGACCACCTTCGCCGAAAAGTAGAGCCTAACTTATCGGACAGTATGAACACGAAATAATATAACCAAGTACTTACCGACGAAGATTCCATTTCTAGTATCCTCCGCGATTCATTGGTTGTGTTTTAATTTTTCACAAACCTTAGACAGAATTTCGTGTACCTATTTTGTGGTCAGTGAATGTATCACCGAAGCGGCGGGATCCAGCGCAACGATTGGTTTAGGTTGAGGTTATGTTCTTCAACCGGCTGTGTGTGTCATGGTCACGAAGTAACAGCACGACGAGTCATGATCACCGTCTAGAACACGACGACAGTGTATTACATCCGGTGGAAAAATAATCCAGACAATCCAGGTATTGTCATCGCTTAGTTTCTGAAGCTGCTGGTGCTTACGACGTTTACAAAACATGCTTTGCTTCAACGATCATAGGAAATTTATTCTATATATTGTATTTGCCAGTGGGGAACGAGGTTTTACATTTATTTTCAATCGATCGACTGGTTTTCAGAATGTCTGGAAAGACCGCTGTCCTAGGAGGTGGTATATCCGGCCTCTCTGCGGCTTACTACCTGCTCGACAATCCGGCATTCCGTACCTCCGTCAAAGTAATCGAAGCATCCGGTAGAACAGGGGGATGGCTTCGCACCAGAGTATCACCGGCTGGCGTCATCTTTGAGGAGGGACCAAGAACGATCAGACCTCGTGGTCCTGCAGGAATGAACACCTTGGATCTGATCGATCGTCTCAAATTGAATGAGAAAATAATTCCGATATCTTTCCATCACCCGGCAGCTAAAAATCGCATGATATATGCTGGAAAAAAGTTACACACACTTCCCAATTCTTTTTCTAGCATGTTCAGAGTAAGCTCGCCGTTCAATGGACCGTTGGTTAGCTGCTTGCTCACAGATTTGAAGGCACCCCAGCTGGTCAGAGAGGACGAGAGTATTTACAGTTTTGTAGAAAGACGTCTGGGAAAGGATGCGGCGGATTATTTAATAAGCCCCATGATATGTGGGATCTGTGCCGGCGATTCTAAGCAGATCAGTGTCAACTTTTTGATGAAATCTCTCTTTGACTACGAACAAAAGTATGGTTCCATTGTAAAAGGGTACTTGGCAAGTAGCTGGGAGAAATTTACGAATCCGTCCAAGAAATCTAATCAAGTTGATTCGGTCTCGAGCGGAAGACACGACGAAACCAGCTCCTACCGACGGGCGTCGAAAGAACAATGGTCGATTTGGACTTTGGAAGGTGGTCTTGAACAATTGCCAATTGCACTCGTCGACAATATCAAATCACGAGGGGTCAACGTTTCTTTGGAAACAAAGTGCGAAGAAATTACATTTATCGACGACTATGTAAGATTGAGAGTAAACGGGGTAACTGAGGAATACTCGAGAGTAATATCCAGCTTACCAGCTCGGAATTTGGCTACTTTGGTCCAGCAACAACATCCGCAACTGGCTGAGGAGTTGACAGCCATACCGACCGTCGATGTGGCTGTTGTAAATCTAGAATTCTCCGGAAATGTATTGGGACAAGAGGCGTTTGGATTCCTGGTACCACCTAGCGAAAATTTGCCTATTCTAGGGGTGATTTTCGATTCCTGCATTTTGCCTTCAAAAAACTCTACGGTGTGTATTATACATGTATAGGTGCATCCTATTCGATTAGGCCAAAGGAGATGACTAATTCACTTCCCCGCTGTATACACATAGGTTCTCACTGTGATGATGGGTGGAGCCTGGTTTGAAACTAACTTTGGTAAACAGCCGACCGAGGAACAGCTCCTGTCAGTAGCAGTCCACCATGTTAAGAGTATTCTGAATATTGAGTCACCTCCGGTGGCTAACAATGTGGCTATTTTGAAGGATTGTATTCCACAGTACGTAGTTGGTCATACAAAACGCATCAGTCGCATCGAGAATTATCTGGCTCAGCACAGACTTTCCCTCTCTGTATGTGGCTCCTCCTATCACGGCGTTGGATTGAATGATGTTGTTCTGTCCGCAAAACAGGCAGCTCTGGCGCTGCAGCATTAATAATAATTACTTAATAATCTGTAATTTGTACAAGTTGTATTCTCCTTAGCATATAGAAGAGAACAAATAATCACAAACAGTACATAAGGCGAGCTTTACCAAACAAAGCTCAGATCTCTTGAATATTACAAGACAGGATAACACTTTCTCATTTCTTACAGGACCTGTATAGAAATTTCTCATTTGGTTGACCTCGAAACTATAGGCCCAACCGAATGTCGTAGATTCCGTCTTGGGATGAAACCGAGTGTGTATGATCCGGTATCGAAATTTCATGTTTTCAAAAAGGTTCGAGAACCATTCTGGGAATCATGAAGAACCATGTAGACCCACTGTTTCGGATTCGGGATCTGGAATTATGTAGTGTCGTAAAAAAAAGCCTTTCAGTTCTACCGCCACATTACTCTTCATAATATACAACTTCTTAGAGAAGATTATCAATTAATAATAAAATACGTTAGGTACGAATGGTGATAAAGAAGTTTCAAGGGCAGCCAAGCAAAGACCGCGTGTAATTATAGTATTAACAGCTAGTGGGTGTCTCTTCCGAGTAGCTGATCAATCTGAGTTTTGTACATCTCCTTGACATCTTCCAAGTCCAGCCTCAGCTCTTGATTCTCTTCAACCTTTTCTCCATACATTTGAAGTAGGGCGTCGTACTTGGTCCGAGTGTCGTTCAAGCTCTCATTCAACGTTTCTACTTCGTGAAGTTTGCTACTCAAGTTTTCCACTCTCAATGTCAGCTTCGAAAGTTCTGTATTTAGAGCGTCTCGTTCCGTATTCCGCCGCGACAATTCCCATTGAAGTTGTTGTAACTCACCTGAACAGCAACGAAACCACGCTCAATGATATCTATATTCTGTGTATACTTATTAAATTTTACAGTGACGTAAAAAAAAAAACATGTCGGGAATATTGACTTGGGAATGAATATCGCTGTGACACAATGAGAAACGAACCATCTCTTTGTTTTAGTTGAGATTGCAGACTTTCAAACATCGATGTGCTGCTATTAACGCCTGATCTTACATTGTCGTAGACATTTCCAAAACGTCCGGAACCACTCTCGAAAGTGGAATCGTTGAACTGAAACGAGTCAATTAGTCTCAAATGTGATATCCGCCAGCAGAACATTTTCGCAAGTTCTAAGTTTCATCATGCTCACCGACGGCCAGACACTGCTCAAGCTACCAATCGAGTCCCTCCCAATACTCGATGTTGGACTGAGCCTTGGCTCGTCCTCGGTAAACCCATGGTGCTGTTGGTCCGGAATCGCGTGATTCCTCCGCTTCTCAGCATCAGTGGCAGCCTTTTCCATCGACAACTTGTTTTCCAGCGAATTGATTTCGCGTTTAAATTCCCTCACACGACTGGCATGGGATTCCTCAAGCGCTTCCAGGGTCTGCCGTTGCCTGTGAAACAAATCGTCAGTTACACATACCGTCAGTATTGTTGTCGTGTTTGTTGGAAACCTGAATGACAATCACTTTCTTTGCTCCTCTATCAGTCGTACATTCTCCAAACGCCGTTCCTCGCAAAGTTTCTCCAATCTATCTCTGTCCAATTCCATTGCATTGATTTTTGCTTCGAAACCCGTCAGCCTCGTTTTTGCAGTGAGATTTTCTTCCCTGAGAGACCTATTCGTTTCAATCGTTGTCTCGAGTTTCTTTTGTACCTCGATGATTGACTCTGACAAAGTCTTTTCCTGCTTCAGGAAACTGGCCGTCTTGTGGGATAAATTGGATTGCAGCTGCTCTAATTGACGGAGAAGTGGCTTTGTGGCCATAGATACAGACTCGGCAAGCTCTTCGTTCCGAGCTTCGGATGATTCTAGCCGCTTCAAAAGCTCGCTATTCTCCTGCCTCAGGGATTCCTCTCTCCTGAAACAATTGTATGGTAAAGCCAGATTAGGTCCCACTTTGTGATTTCTAACTTATCGTAAGTTTTTAACGCTTACTTGACTCGAGCCTCCTCGGCCTGCCTCAGCCTGATTTTCAGATCGCGAACCTGACCCGCCAGTTGGTTAGACTCTCCCGCATTCCCTATAGCTTCTTTTAATTCTTCTTCAGCAAAAACCAAGTGCTGCTTTGTTTCTGTCAATTCCCTGGTGAGATAAGAAAATAATGTATCTAGTCGAATTACGTAGCCATTGAGTTTGTTTGTTATATCCAATCTCAAAATAGTAATCAACAATTTGTTGAGATTACTAAATGTATTTTGAAAAGGAATATAGAATGTATGAGTAAATGAGTAATCATTTCTCGTTCACGCCACATTCTAGCTCAAATATTCTTACAACATACTGAACATACGAAAGAGTAATGATTTCAAGCAATTGTTGTTAATAGGTAACGAAATTCGAGCGAAGTAGCTATGAAGATAAATACAGTCAAACCTCTTTTATACGATTCGCACTTGTACGTTTTTCTCGCTTATACGCAACATTTCTTTGGTCCCGGCAGTATATTTTCAATACTAAAGTATTTCACTTCAACGTAATTTGCATTTATACGTATTTTCGCCATACCCCTTGAAAGTCGTACAAAGGAGGTTTCACTGTATATGAAGTGCATCGGCAGATATTTGAGAAAAGGTTCGCGGAATACACTAGATACTTGAAGACAAGTATACTAATGGAAACAAAGATGACTTGCCATTGGTTTGTGAAATTCCCTTTGAAACTATAATAATATGCTTCGAATATAGAATGGGAATAGAATGCAGGAAAAGAGTAGAACTCACGTCTTGGCCGCTTCAAGGCTCCGCTTGTAAGTATCCAACTTATGCAATGCATCGTCCAGCTTTTCTTGCAAACTCAAAATCTCTTTCTCCTGGCGCTTTGTCTTGGCAGTTAGAGCATGTACAGCTTCTATTTGACTACGTTCGATATCTTCTTTCGCGTGCAGCGACCGTTTCAATCTTTCCAATTCCAAGATTTGCTCGTCAATTTGTTCTCTAAAATGAATCGATAAAAGTTCACCCTCAAGCTATCGTGGTAGATGCAGCAATTCTAAATGGATGGAGAATTTGAAATCAATGTGGTTTTCGAAATGGAGCTGAATTCGCTCTCCAAGATTGCAGATAAAAGGTATATCTCTAATGGATACCACTCAGAGCTGGTGTGTTACTTTATTTCGCCCATTGTGGATGAATCAAATCAAATCAGAGAAGTGAAAAGAGGTCAAGCATACGTTTGCTGTTTTATCGTGGCGTCGTTCTCCTTCTCCTTCGATCGTAACTTCTTTATTATGTTACTGTGCTGCAGCTGTTGTTTGCTCAATTTCTCACCCTCCTCCCTCAATTCTGTAATAACTTGATCCTTCTCAGCTGCAATGGACGCAAGTTCTTGGGAAGACAATCTCGCCGAGGCTTCCTGTTTCAATTGATCCATTTGTTTCCTCAGGGTATCCCGTTCCCTAATTGCCTGTTGAAATTTTCTTTCTAGGGCAGACAGCCGTTGGGTATATTCGTCGGTAATTTGACTGAGTTCTTGATTTTCCTCCGCCCGTTTTTCAATGTTGTCCAATTGGCTGTGAAATCAGAGTTTTCCATGTATATCATGTACTATATACGTTTGAACTGCTTATGACACCATCCGGTGGTTGTCAGGTAAGCGATTTTAGATAAGCAGGTATATTATACTCGCGTATTCATAGGTCACTTGCCTCCTCAAACTTTCGTTACGTTCGTGCAGCTCCATGTTGATACGGCTGACATCTACAAGCTTGGACTCCCTCGCTTCTAAAATCTCGCCCATTTCCTGTATCCTCTTGAGGAGTTTCTCAATTTCGACGTTTGTGTCATCGGAACCACAGCTGATTTCGCTAAGTTCGCGAGAGTGACCCCTAGTCTTGTTCAGCGTTTTGGTAAGGAGATCACAACTTTTGTGTGACTGCAACTTGGCGGGACTCTGGCGCGACTGGGTGGAACTCGAATCACCATTGGGACTGAAAAATATTCAATTACTTGCCTATTTATAGACCTATTGGTAGACAGACACTAGGGCTTTTCATTGATCGTTCGGTAGACAGGATCAAAATACAATACTTCCTGGCGGTCCCCTTTGGATGAATCAATGAATCGAGTAGTGTAGTTTAATAGTTACAATCTGACTCCTAACGGTGTGGTATCTACGGGCCGGATTCGGTTACTTTTTTCGAGCTTTTCTAGCACTACGATTGTTCCGGAGTGCCCTCACTCCTCGGCCATGCCCCTCGATCGCCAAAATTTGTCTAGTAACCGAGATCCACGATGACATTCGGGCGTATCGTTGCTATTGATATCGTTTGCTGGATAGACAGATTTTGGCGATCAAGGGGTACGGCTGAGAAAAGAGGGCTATGAATCGTAAAGCTATGCGACTCACGAAAAAAGAAACAGAATTCGGCCCCCGGTAATCTTTACTGTGGCTGATGGTCGTAGCTCTGCATTTGGGCGTATATCAAGACTACATACTTTACCTGTACCTGGATATTATTTCGATATCACTGGAGGTCGCAGTCTCCAACTCGTCCCCGCTCGTGTGGCCGCTGGTCTGGTCAGATCCGATCTTCACTAGGTCAGAACGGCTGAAAGAACGAATGGCCAAATATTATGTAATGCCCCAAGTGCGACAAGTTTGCACCAATGCAATGCATTGAACAAATACACGTAACATAAGTTTTCGTACGCTTCATACACCGTTTGTAACGAATGCATAACTGAATAAATAAATGAAGCGCTTTGCTCGAGTAACTTGGCAAGGTGCGATTAATCATCTGAATATCGTTGACGTATGACTCGATAGGGTTGAATGATTGTTTACAGTTGTACCTTTCTGAAGATATTGGAGAAGTGTCCCGAGTAGTTTCAGATCGTCGCTGAACGGAATCTGTAGCCTCAATCTTCTCAACCATTGCCTCGGCGAGCATATTCTTGACGTAAGAACTATCGGTCAGTGTGCCTGTAGTCAGTATTTTTGGCTCAATTTGGCAGACCAACGTCGCATTTTCCTCAGAGCTAGACTCAATCGGTGTACCCTCGGAACTCGATTGGGCTGTAGCAGCCACGCCAAATTGTTGTTGCAGCTGCTGTTGCTGCTGATCGCAACAATCGGGGGATTCATTTTTTTGGAGTTTCTCTATATTATCTTGAAAAGTATCTGGATCGGGTAGCTCTATCGTCGATAATTTCAAAGGGAGAAAAACCTCGAACTCGAGATTATCTCCAGGCTTCCGTATTGGCTGTGTAGTTATCGGGGCGAGGGTAAGTGTTAAGTTATGCCTCTCTTTCAACGAGTCGAGGCTGAAGTTCAGTTGTGTGTCTGTTAAGTTGGAGCGCTGTGTATTTGGCCTGGTATCCGGGCACGAGTCGTGCATTTTCGAGTTTCTATCCGGAAACTCTGCACGTTTTGACCTGTCACGGTCTGTCAATTGTTGGTGGTAGGGGTCGTCCACAATGGTCAAAAGCATAGTGCTCTCGGAAGCAGAGGCGTAAGAGTCGTCAGCCAAGCTTGACTCGTCAAATTCATCTATTTCTGGGATCACCTCCACACTTTCGGGAGATATGTCATTATTTTTGTGCTCCAAAGTGAGCCTTGTAGAAAGGATCGACTGAGCCAACAAATTTGTGCCTGGTGCGTCGAGAGCTGTGCCATCATTTACATTACCTGAATTATGCAAACCTCCGGTACCGTTGCTGCCTTCCTCCTGCCCGGGTTCTGTAAGATGGGAATGGAACGATGCAATTTCCTCAACCTCAACCTCAACCGGCGACACAAAAGGGCTACTCTCACTCTTCCACTGCCCTAATATTTCAACCGAGCTCGGGGATGTTGTGAGGCTGCTACAGTCGGGGAGTATCTCTACGGAATCAGAATTTATCCTTGTCCCTGTTGCTGATGAACCGGGCGAGTTCCCAAAGGAGTTGAGGTCGGATTCCGGCGTCGTTGTGCAATCCGTACCCGGACTGGATGTGGACCCCAGGATTTCGACGCTCTCCGAACTCTTCTTATCACTTTCTGACGATACAACGGATATCCTGCAGCTGGGAACCTGGCTGGTACCACTCAATTCCCTTCGCCTAACTACAGTGATCTGTTTCAAATCCTCTGAGACAGTCTCGTCGCTATTACACTGTGTTTGCATACAATTATCGTCTCTCTTCGTTTTAACAATATCACTGGGATTGGTAAATACCTCTATTCGATTACCCAGGCTATGTCTCCTACTCTCATCCCGGTCTTCGTCCAGCTGAACTATAAGTTGAGTATTGCTGAATGATTCTTCGGGAACACTGTCGATTGGCTCGCCCAGCCCAAGTGCCTCTGCCTCTTTAAATGGCTCACTATCCATACGAGTTGACGGAAGCCAGGTATCCCCCAGTTCCTGTAGTCTACCGTAATTGTAACTGCTGATCGAATCTGAAGCGGTATTAGCACCCTTCCTGATGGTAAATGTGTTCGCCGGTGCTCCACTAACGGAGCCATCTCCTTGTGTCGAGTCTTGGAGTGGCGAGATACCCCGCAGCAAAGATCCTGGAACAGGCTGAATCTCTGCGGATGTAGTAGGGCTACCGTCGTGAACATCAGGATTCTCAAAGAACGATCCCGCAAAGCTACCCCATATTGTGCTGGCTGTTGTCGACTTTTCTTTCGAAATAGTAGCAGCTGTTACCTCCTCGTTATCAACGCCTGATCCACCTTCGTCATTTTTTATCCCCCACTCGGCAAAGAAGTCGGCATTGTTTCCGTCGCCGATTGGTGTTTCAATCTTTTTTTGCTCCTCTTCCTTGATGTCCAATGCCTTGTCAATTGTTTTCTGCGCCTCTTTCAGGGCCGACTTGGCTAAATTGGCAATTCCTGAAGCGTCGAACCAGCTCATTTTTCCTCATATCTATCCAAATTGGAGAAACAAAGAACCGTATGGTGTAGATGTATGTGTGTAGAAACAATTTCACGAAATCGTTCGATTCCAGTCTGACAACAGGCAGATACGATTGGAAGTGTGTGATGTGAAAATTCTCAGAGTCAGATCTCTGGAAGAAAGAAAAGATAATTATCGTGAGCGAACGAAATGTTTGTTCCGTGAAATGTACAATTAGAGGTTAGGTGAGGTAAGAAGATACACACGTAGCTCTTGTCCTTCGGTCTCAGTAGGCGTAGGTCGGAGTTGTTCCAAGTTCCTGTTGGTATTCTTCGCTTACCTTATAGAAATAAGAACGGTATAAATTATCCGGATCGAGGAGAGACGCATCCTTTTGACAGTTCCGTGGTAAATGCGCTGTTCAGCGACGATCCGGAGTCGGGAGGGGGAACACCTTTGAGTTGGCAGTTTAGCACCAACAAAACATTATAAACCTCATAATGACAACGCCACAGTACGCTTTCCGGAATCTCATCGAGGTGAAAATGCCGAACGTCGCGTCGATGTTATATCGAGGCTAGTCGTTCCACCGAAAATCTGCACTCGACCGAAACTTTGTCAAAACAACGTCTAGCAGCCGACACGTTGGTCTGCCCACTTCGCTACAGATACGCACGGTTGTTGCGTGCGGCACACGGTTGGAACGGGAACGGGCAAGACTACTCAAATACATACATATAACGATGCACTCAAAGTTCCAGCGGCTCTGGATAAATTTGTTGGCTCGATGCATAGGAACGTACGAGAAATTTTATCTATTCTTGAATTTAGCGGTGTGTCGTAACAAATTGTCACGTTGGACAGCAGTTTTCGACACGCGATTCAACTGAGTAGACAAATACCCGACCAAAGGGTAAGGGCAACTTTAGTGGGCCATCTCGTACGAGCTCCAGTGGCGCAATTGGTTAGCGCACGGTACTTATAAGACAGTTTTCGTGAGCAATGCCGGGGTTGTGAGTTCGAGCCTCACCTGGAGCATGATTTTTTTGCCATGGATCCCATCATTCAGGATCATTCACACAAGGATTACGAATTTGGTTTGAATATTCCATCCCAGTACCGGGAGAGGAGTGGAAAGTTGAAGGATTATCAATCACATTTTTATTGACAAAAAAAAAAACTCAAGCCATGCCTACACCCTGTATACACACGCGCAGTAACACGCAGCTTGTTAATCTCCATACTACAAACTCCTTATTGGGGAATAATCTCTTCACAGAAGAATAGAAAATGATGAAATATACAGCAGAGACTAGTATAAAGTAGAATAAGATAGGGCAAGGGGAGAGCCGAGAGCCAGAGCGAAAGAGAAAGACATAGTATAGGAAAAATATAGATGGAAGGGGGGAAGGGGGATTAAGAGGGAGAGATAGACAGGAATGGACAATTGATAATTTGGTTCAATTGAATTTTCCTCCCACAAATTAATGAATGATAGCCGAATGATTATTACAATAATTGTACACTCTTGTCGCAATATTATAAATACGTGTCAGAGTCTATACCACATTTGTTGGCTGGCCAGGAGTGTTGGTTGGTGGGCTCCTAGTCATCATGGAAGCCATCTGGAAATAATCAATGCATTTGTACAGCCATTCCTCGATCCGAGTCTGACTTTGAGAGACTCGACAACAATTCATGCGTTTACCGCGGTGCTTACATTCTGGATGACTTGTTTTCGGAAGAAATCACCAGTCGCCGCAGAGATGTTCTGATTATTTCCCATCTTGCATTTGACGTAGCCATACAGATTAGCGCCGTTGAGAATGATGGCGATGCAAACCAAAAGCAGCCATTTGAATTTAAGTCCAAACAGGGCAATCACAAAGAAAATAGCCCACGCCATGGGGCACAAAATCAAGGCAAGCCAAAATATCCGAGCCTCGGCTGCACTGATGCGGTTCTGCCGGGGACCCTGAAACACAGGGCACGTGGCAGTACAAATTTAATAATAATTGAATAAATGAGTCAGTGAATGAATAAATAGCTACACGAATCCCACTAAACAATCGCGCAAGACTAGTTTCATTTGGTACCGAAAGGAACACATGCACAAGTATGACGAATAGGATGGACTGGCCGCAATGTACAATCTGTACAATGTGATATGTATGGCTCCATGTACGGTATAGAAAGAAGATAGAAAAAACACAGAATAAACGGAACCTTTCTAGACTCAAAAACCCAATGGCTTTTCCCATTGTCATCGACGTAGTTCCACCATCTCAGGCCAACCATCAATCTTCCTGTTATGTTTTTGACCGTCCAAAAGTCCATGGACAGTAATAAAACGACGGCAACAAAGCTTCCGATAAAACTCGTTGAAAACCAACCGCACAGCATGTAAACCACTATAGCCGTCGCCCTGAACAGCAGATGAAACGTCGTGACGTACGGATGTCTGCAATGTGACGGGTGAAATGAAATAATATACAGCTGTGACTGGTCAATGCTGTCGAGTGAGGGTGAAGGAACATCACATCTTGTTGACAGGACTATCAATTGTTAATCATGATAACGAGCAGTGTCATACTTGAGTTTTTCCGGATTGTGAGCAGCATCCTCCTCCTCTCCGAATGCGATCGTGTCGTCATCCATCAACAATGGTACCTGGAAATAGGACCAAACATCATCCCGAATAGATGATACACAATGCTGACAATCGGTGCAAATGGGTTCGATTTTTATCCTGGATCGTGGGTAATTCGCGGACTGTGGACACCCAGTGCCGTGCCACGTCAGAATACATCAGGATACGTGCGAGGTCTTGGCAAACATTCCCGGGACCAGTGGTCTCGTGTTGACGTATAATCAAGTCAAACTTTGGTTTCATTCGTGCCTCGGAGGCACATGTGAAATTAAAATTACAAAAGGTTATTTGACAACATACCGTAGCAGACGCCATATCGTGAGGAGTTGTGCGCACGCGCGGAAGTGCTCGGTACCGACGAGCGATTAGTCGATTACTGCCGGCAATACTAATAGTCGCAATACCACGGGGTATAGGACATGAATGACAATCACTATGACAATGGTCCTTTAATGGGCGATTCAAAGTAGCCGCGCAACCTGCGTAGCTTTGCGAAAATTTCCTCCTTTTAGAAATGTTTCTCTACTCGCTATCCAACCACTTCCACTTTCCGTTGCGGTTTACAGAGTGTTTTTACTACTGATATACATATATGTATGTATGGATACATACCGTGACATTTCGTGGAAGGCGTACACTTCGGGGGTGCCACCTGAAACTCGCTCGGCAAAAGTCCCTAGCCCTAAGTTGGTATCCCTAGCGTTCGGTGTCGGACGTAGTTCGACCATACCCTGTTCAAGCTAACTCGATTCGGTTCGAACCAGGAAGTAAGAGGGAAGGAGATTACTTCCTGGTTCGAACTCTAGAATAGCGCGCGTAAAATTTGAAGGTTAAACGCATTTTGTTAAACGGAGCGGAACGGAAAAACAAGAACA